>JBBPBX010020929.1:7534-42880 GCA_038048925.1 Garcialebias charrua | reverse complement strand
GACTGGCTGCTGGTTCTCAGTTATTCCTTTGCGCTTCTTTAAAACACCATTTAAATAAAGTAACACACTCTCGTTGGGTCATTTGTGGTCTTGGAATAGTTGTTTTGCTATAAAACAGCGGTGGAATTGTTTGTTTCGGCAAAGAAAACAAGAAGTCGTCGTTTGCCGAATAACATTTAGGTTGGTCAAGAAAGTAGTTTTGAAACAACAGTTTGGTTCCTGTTAGGCAGGATAAATGAGCGTGGATAGCCTCGACCTGTTTTCAAGCTCCTGTTTGTGATTGAGGTAATGTATAAATAAAATCCGTCTTGTTTTTTTTTTCTCCTTGAGTCACAGGTTGCCAAAGCCTTTAATATGAAGATTACAAGATGTTATTTTGGTGGGTCACACCCAGAGAGAAGTGTTCAGTCGCTCTGCCTGCTGTGGAAAAACACCTTTTTTTTTTTTACCTGTAAAAGTTGTCTTGGATCAACTCGATCCTTCAACTCGGCGCTTAAACCTATACGCAGAAACTGTTGTGATCTAAGTGAGGTCACCGTAGTTCTCCGCTTTATTTTACTGCCGTCAATGTTTTATTGTTGTCGTACGAGTATGTGACCTAAATAGTGAAGGGTCAAACAAATTAATACAGGTCATTAAAATGACTAAGTCAACTGATCAGTGTGACATGTTTCATTGATTACTGTATGGACAACAGATTGTGGCCTGCGGGGTAATTCGAGGCCAGCGCTCCTCATATGATCCTCATGATCGAGTTGGTTGCCTCACCCTTGTTGTCCCTTCCCCTTCTCGACACACACTCAGCATCCTGTGTTGGCTGTGTTAGTGGCGTGCGTGGACGGCACACCGCAGTAAGAAGGCTGCTCGGGCTGTACGTTCTGCTGACATGTTGGACTTGGAGGTCGCGGCTGCAGCCGTGCTGTCTGTTTTGCGGACAGTTTGGTTTGTTCGGTGGATAAAAGCACCTCGGGGCAGGGTTGTTGTTCTCGAAGAAGAAGAATGTGGAATGTGGGCACCTCCACATCATTGCATTCAGTTTTTATTCACAATTTGTTTAGTGTCCCAACTTTTTTGGAATCAGGTTTGTAGACAGAAAAGGGAACAAATCCATGAGGAGAGGATAGTGGCATTCCAAAAAAGATCTCTACACACCTTGTCCTGTCGGGACACAATTTAAGACATCAAAAAACATGATCTTAAATCTAAGTACAGTATACGTCTTCGGCGTCCTCCTGAGATTCTCAGTGGAGCATGAGGGTTCTCAGGACCACGTCGCTTTGTTGGAAAGATTTTGTTGATTTCATCGAGAGTACTTAGAGTCAAAACATCCATCCATCCATCCATCCATCTTCTTCCGCTTATCCGGGGTCGGGTCGCGGGGGTAGCAGCCTAAGTAGGGAGGCCCAGACTTCCCTCTCCCCAGCCACTTGGAGCAGCTCCTCCGGGGGAATCCCAAGGCGTTCCCAGGCCAGCCGAGAAACATAGTCCCTCCAGCGCGTCCTGGGTCTTCCTCTGGGTCTCCTCCCGGTGGGACATGCCCGGAACACCTCACCAGGGAGGCGTCCAGGAGGCATCCTAACCAGATGCCCGAGCCACCTCAACTGGCTCCTCTCGATGTGGAGAAGCAGCGGCTCTACTCCGAGTCCCTCCCGGATGACTGAGCTTCTCACCCTATCTCTAAGGGAGAGTCCAGCCACCCTGCGGAGAAAACTCATTTCAGCCGCTTGTATCCGAGATCTTGTTCTTTCGGTCATAACCCAAAGCTCATGACCATAGATGAGGGTGGGAACGTAGATCGATCGGTAAATTGAGAGCTTTGCCTTTTGACTCAGCTCTCTCTTCACCACGACAGACCGGTACAGCGCCCGCTTCACTGCGGACGCTGCACCTATCCGCCTATCGATCTCACGCTCCAGTTTTCCCTCATTCGTGAACAAGATCCCGAGATACTTAAACTCCTCCACTTGGGGCAGGACCTCCTCCCCGACCCGGAGAGGGCATGCTACCCTTTTCCGGCTCAAGACCATGGCCTCGGATTTGGAGGAACTGATCCTCATCCCGGCCGCATCACACTCGGCTGCAAACCGCTCCAGTGAAAGTTGTAAATCACGAACTGATGAAGCCAGTAGGACCACATCATCTGCAAAAAACAGAGAAGCGATTCTAAGGTCACCAAAACGGATCCTCTCAACACCTTGGCTGCGCCTAGAAATTCTGTCCATAAAAGTTATGAACAGAATCGGTGACAAAGGGCAACCTTGGCGGAGTCCAACTCTCACCGGAAACGAGCCTGACTTACTGCCGGCAATGCGGACCAAGCTCTGACACCGGTCGTACAGGGACCTAACAGCCCATATCAATGGGCCTGGTACCCCATACTCCCGGAGTACCCCCCACAGAACCCCCCGAGGGACGCGGTCGAATGCCTTCTCCAAGTCCACAAAGCACATGTAAACTGGTTGGGCAAACTCCCACGCACCCTCCAGGACCCTGCTGAGGGTGTAGAGCTGGTCCAGTGTTCCACGACCAGGACGAAAACCACACTGCTCCTCCTGAATCCGAGGTTCGACTATCCGACGGACCCTCCTCTCCAGAACCCCTGAATAGACCTTACCAGGGAGGCTTAAGAGTGTGATCCCCCTATAGTTGGAACACACCCTACGGTCCCCCTTTTTGAATAGGGGAACCACCACCCCAGTCTGCCAATCCAAGGGAACTGCCCCCGATGTCCACGCGATATTGCAGAGTCGCGTAAGCCAACACAACCCTACAACATCCAGAGCCCTAAGGAACTCCGGGCGAATCTCATCCACCCCCGGAGCCTTGCCACCGCGGAGCTTTTTAACCACCTCGGCGACCTCAGCACCAGAGATCGGAGAACCCGACCCAAAGTCCCCAGGCTCTGCTTCCTCAGTGGAAGACGTGCCAGTAGGATTGAGGAGGTCTTCGAAGTATTCCGCCCACCGACTCACAACATCCCGAGTTGAGGTCAGCAGCACGCCACCCCACCATAAATGGTGTTGGTCTCGTACCTCTTTCCCCCCCTGAGACGCCGGATGGTGGACCAGAATCGCCTCGAAGCCGTACGGAAGTCATTCTCCATGGCCTCTCCGAACTCCTCCCACGCCCGAGTTTTTGCCTCAGCAACCACCCGAGCCGCATGCCGCTTGGACTGCCGGTACCTATCAGCTGCTTCTGGGGTCCCACAAGCCAAAAAGGCCCAATAGGACTCCTTCTTCAGCCTGACAGCATCCCTCACTGCCGGTGTCCACCACCGGGTTCGAGGGTTGCCACCACGACAGGCACCAACAACCTTGCGGCCACAGCTCCGATAAGCTGCCTCGACAATAGAGGCGCGGAACACGGCCCACTCGGACTCCATGTCCCCCGCCTCCCTCGGAACGTGTTCAAAGCTCTCCCGGAGGTGGGAGTTAAAGCTCCGTCTTACGGGAGACTCTGCCAGACGTTCCCAGCAGACCCTCACAATACGTTTGGGTCTGCCAGGTCTGACCGGCATCCTCCCCCACCATCGGAGCCAACTCACCACCAGGTAGTGGTCAGTTGACAGCTCCGCCCCTCTCTTCACCCGAGTGTCCAAGACATGCGGCCGCAGATCAGATGAGACGACAACAAAGTCGATCATCGAACTGCGACCTAGGGTGTCCTGGTGCCAAGAGCACATATGGACACCCTTATGCTTAAACATGGTGTTCGTTATGGACAATCCATGACGAGCACAGAAGTCCAATAACAGAACACCACTCTGGTTCAGATCAGGGGGGCCGTTCCTCCCAACCACACCCCTCCAGGTCTCACTGTCATTGCCCACGTGAGCGTTGAAGTCCCCCAGTAGAACAAGGGAGTCCCCAGGAGGCGCACTCTCCAATACCCCCTCCAAGGACTCCAAAAAGGGTGGGTAGTCTGAGCTGCCGTTTGGTGCATAGGCACAAACAACAGTCAGAGCCCGTCCCCCCACACGTAGGCGAAGGGAGGCTACCCTCTCGTTCACCGGGGTGAACCCCAACGTACAGGCACCAAGATGGGGGGCAACCAGTATGCCCACTCCTGCTCGGCGCCTCTCACCAGGGGCAACTCCAGAGTGGAAGAGTGTCCAACCCCTCTCAAGGAAACTGGTTCCAGAGCCAGAGCCATGCGTTGAGGTGAGTCCGACTATTTCTAGTCGGAACCTCTCAACCTCACACACTAGCTCAGGCTCCTTCCCCACCAGAGAGGTGACATTCCATGTCCCAATGGCCAGCTTCTGTAGCCGAGGATCAGACCGCCAGGGTCCCCGCCCTCGGCCACCACCCATCTCACATTGCACCCGACCCCTTTGGCCCCTCCCACAGGTGGTGAGCCCATGGGAAGGGGGACCCACGTCTCCTCTTCGGGCTGTGCCCGGCCGGGCTCCATGGGTAAAAGCCCGGCCACCAGGCGCTCGCCAGCGTGCCCCACCTCCGGGCCTGGCTCCAGAGTGGGGCCCCGGTGACCCGCGTCCGGGCGAGGGAAAACTTAGTCCATTAATTGTACTCATCATAGGGGTTTTTGGGCTGCACTTTGTCTGGTCCCTCACCTAGGACCTGTCTGCCTTGGGTGACCCTACTAGGGGCATGAAGCATGAAGAGTCAAAACAGTATAATATAAAACAAAAATTATATACATGTGTATATATATAAATGTAAACGGTTTAAAAGGTAATGACTGCAGATTTTTTTAAACACTCCAAATGTGCAACTCGAGCAGATTGTTTAGTTTAGTTTATTTGTTCATTTCATATTTAAAAAAACACACAATTTATTTTTATTTTTTTTTACAAAATCACATAGTAAAAGTAAACAATACATAAAATAAAAGGTGGCAGAAGAAGAAATAAATCTTATTGTATCTGCCCCTTCTTTAAAACAAAATTAAACTCAAAATATCAATTCAGACAACAATCATCCATAAATACTGTAATATAACATGACAAATAACTAATCACAATTATATGGTACATTTGAGATAAATTAATATATGTAACTTTTCAAAAACCTAGTCTTAATAATTTTCTTGAACATAGGCATTGTCTTTACTATTTTAACATTATTTTCCAAACCGTTCCACAGACTTATACCTTGAATTAGAGTAGACCGACCCTTCAAACTAGATTGTGACTTTCAGCTCAGCGTAACCAAAGTGTTAATCTCATCCTGACGTATAAATGTTGCTGTGTTCACTCTTTAGTGTTTTTTTGTTTTGTAGTCTTTAAAATTGACGTGTTTTTCCCCTGAAATCTTTCCACACTCAACTCTTCTTTTGTTTTGCTTGTGTTGCTATAGCTTTCAGTCTGGTCGTGTTGGTCCTGCACATAATTCATCCAGATGACTAACTCTGCTGTCTCTTGTCCTTCTCCAGTCCACGATGGACATCCCAGGCCTGAACCTGAGCCAGCAGGAATATTATCCTTACGTTTACTACAAGATTGACTGCAGCCTGCTGGATTTTAAAGTTTAATGAATCAGCTGCCATGTTTGTGCCGACACGCCGAGTGTTGATTGAATTATCTTCCTCGTGGTTCAAACCTCCTCCTCCTCTCCTGCCGTCTTCTCTCCACGCCCCGTGCCCTCCCATCAGCTGCTGCGTGGTCACTCTGTGGTGAAGAGGCTCCTCAACAAGCGTCTGCCACGAAACCTTCAATCCTTTCTTGTTCCGTTTTGTTCCGTCTCGAGCCGTGCAGGTGATCAGCTGGAGGTGTATATTTCCTGTCATTCCACATGTGCTGGTGTGTATTTATAACTGTCAGTGTTCAGAGATTTGTGTCCACACATGGGCGTCATGGTTGTTCCTATGGCGACCACATCTGGAATGTGTTTCAGAGACTGTGGGCGAAGCCTGCAGATGTTGTAAACCAAGGTGTGTCGTACCTGCTGTCAATAAGAGATTATATCTGAATATTGTGGAGGCCACTGAATGATTAAATATGATTTAAATCATTAAATTTGTGAGTTTATGTGTAAATAAAAACAAACTACAGCCTGAGCACCAAGGTTTGTTTCTGATTTGGTGGCTGATTGAAATTGTTAAGACTACTTGGTGACATTGTTTGGTGGTGGTCCTGTGATGGAGGTGAACAGGAGGTATGTGCATCATCGGGGTGATGGCCTTATTGAAGAAGCTCTCATTTCAAAGAAACTGCTCCATGAGCAGAAGTCATCCAGAATGCAGCCAACACACCAGTCTATAAAGTGCAGGTTACAACTGGAGCACGTTTCAGTAACACACCTCACACAAGTACTGTCTTGTAAAAGTAACAATGTTTTTTAATGTTGAAAATTTTGTTAGGAGAACTAAAACAGAGATTTCACAATGACTTGAAGGTAATGATTCTCTTCTGCTTGAGCTCAATGTTGTTTTTGTATTATGATTAACATTCAAACAAAATAAAACAAATGTACTTAAAGTCCCAGAGTGTAACCCAGACATGAGCAACATATGATCCAAGGGCCAAATGTGGCCCTTTGACAGTTTCCACCCCTAAAAATTTTAATTGAAAAGAAAATGACCTTTTAAAAAGCTGATGAAGACCTGCATTGTATCAATTAAACTTTTTTTTTTTAAGTTCTAGCTTTCATCTAAAGGTTTTTGATGTTTTTGTCCAAGATGTTTAAGTTAAACTTCTAAGTTGTGTTTCCATAAATGGTCTGAACAATAGACTCCAAAATGAAACAAGGTTTTTTCCTCCACATTCAGTTTAATATGTTGTCACAGACAGTATGTCTCATACAGACTGTTGGGGAAACATTTGATCAAACATGCTAACAGCGCTGCAGCATGATGAGATGGTGTCAAAGTGCTGGTGAAGATTCTCAGTCATCCAGGACATAATAAAATAAATAAAGGCGTTCAATACAGAAACAACTGGACTTTATTTGTAACAGAAGACATTTTGCTCTTCATCCAAGAAGCTTTCTCAATTCAAAGAGCAGCGTGTGGAAGTAAGGCTTTTAAAAGCTGACAGAAGACACACACATACCTACTGTATGTAAATTGACAAATCACACCTTAACAGTAGGGGTTTCTCAAAGTCTTTGTTAGTCTAATTCACAGACGAGGCTCCTCTGTTCCCATCAAGTGTGAAAATTGTCTGGGAAAGCTGCATTATACGTTTTTGAAAGTTGGAATCTGAGACCTCCTCCTCTGTTTAAAGATGGTTTCTCTCTTTTTACATAAACAGCTTCCTTCACGCTCCTCAAACCATCTGTACTCTCTGTCCAAAATGTGAACATCCTGGTCCTCAAATGAGTGACCCTTGTCCGTGAGGTGGAGGTGAACAGCTGAGTTTTGTCCAGAGGAGGAGGCTCTCCTGTGTTGGGACATTCTTCTGTGAATAGGCCGTTTAATTTCTCCAATGTAGAGATCTGGACAGTCCTCGCTGCACTGGACCGCGTACACACCACTCTGTTTGTGTGTAATGCTGCATTCACAACAGCGTTTCAACGGCAGGAGGGTCCAGCTTACATGCAAAGTCAATGGGGGACGCGCTTCCAGCCGCGTCTTGGCGTCGGGCGTCACGTCACGTGCGTGTTGAGCGTGCTGGGAAGCGTTTTCCGTGCACGTGAACCGGCTTCAGCCTCCAAAGCACGCCTTGATCTAGCTGAAGATTTCGCGGTTCAAACGCCGTTCAACTCTCCCTGGTTAGTTGATCAGGGAGAGTCGGGGGGAGAAGAGAGGGGGTCAGGGGGAGAGTCCCTATCTGACGACGCGGAAACCAGTGACGCGGAAACGATTGCGCAACTATGTGACGTATTGTTTGTGGGACACAGAAAAAACCCGCGGAGTCATGGACTATGGAAGAGAAACTCATTGTAGCTGTGTGTTCGCGACAAGTCCTTCACGACCAGTCAAGTCTGCTCCACAGAGACAGAAATAAAAAGCTCCTCGCCTGGCGGAGTGCAGTGAGGACTCGGTATACTGGTAAGCTCCTCCCACACACCCAGCAGCAGTTTCGCGTTCTGGCGTTCAGGTCTGGACACAAAGTGCGTCCACTTGCGTGCGTGACGAGCTTTTTGGAAGTTGAAACGCTGTTCGGTCTGAATGCACCATTCGTGTTAAGTACACTACAGTAACATTTTATTCACAAAATGCAAACTATAATATGTTCATCTTACTTGTGAAAAGTTATCCCCCGAGACCTGACGTCAACAGTCCGTCGATTTGAACAGAAAGACGCTGCACAATGCTGAAACATCTTCTGCTTTAACCAAATAAAAAGGACCTCTCCAAGATGGCGGCGCTGGACATAAATACACTACAGTAATATTTTATATTCACAAAATATAAACCATAATACGTTCACCTTACTTGTGAAAAGTTATCCCCCGAGACCTGACGTCAACAGTCCGTCGATTTGAACAGAAACAAGCTGCACAATGCTTTAACCAAATTAGACGGCCGACCTCTCCAAGATGGCGACCGTAATTCCTGCTTCGCAGTTCTCAATGCGGTATCTAGCGTCTAGCATAAATGAATATTTTCTGTGGTGCACAATGAGTTAAATGTCCACACTGGAGGTAAAACACTCACTGACTTTATGCTCACGCTCCACGCACTGCCTCTCTCCCGACGTGGAAACTAAAAGCTGAAAGCAGAAGCGCGGAAGATGACGTCATGCAGCCGTTTGATTACCTATCATGCATCATGTCCTTCAACAGCTAAAACTACGGTAACAGACAAAAAATCAACAAAAATAAGAAAGTAAGATGTGCAAAACGATTCAGGCTTTCTGTTTGTTTGTTTTTCATTCTATACAGAATTGAATTTGAAGCCAGAAATTTTATTGGAACCGTGAGTCTAAATCGTAGTCATTCTGAACCCTATAAATAGCGCTCAACATTCTAAAAGTATTCTGGTTCAGATTCTGGCCCTATCATGGCTCTGTGTACGGCAGTCGGCCAGACTGTTGTGGAAACATCTGAACATCTGATCAATCATGTTAACAGCAGCGCTGCAGCACGATGAGATGGTGCTGCAGCGCTGCTTCAAAAGTGCTGGTGAATATTCTCAGTCATCCAGGACATGAAAAAATCAAAAACGGCCATCGGCCAAGTCGGCCAGACGCAGAGCTATACGCAGAGCTATGTGGCGGGCCCTTAGCGTTAGCGTGGTGGACGAGATGTCCATGCGCGGCATGTCCATGCTCTGCATGTCCATGCACCGCTCCCGGACACTGGTGGATCCTTCAAACAGATTCACAGAGGGACTAAGGGATACGTGAGGCTGTCTGAACCGTGTTTTTTGCTCAAAACAACAATTGTCAACTAGTCTGCTGCTTGACGTTGCTGTTTGTCTTTGATATTTTTCATACACAATATACTTTTTTATAACCATAAAATGCACAATTATAATTTACAATCACATAAACTGTGCGGTTAGGATAATACATTTGCACAGCTTCGTTCATAAATCTGACTTGTTGACTGTTATTGTACACTGTGCTGTTAGCCCATATTAACCCAAATGTTCATGTTCAGACATGCTCCGCGGGGATGGAGTAGCTTCAGAGCAGCCAACTCCAAACCCGAAGATTGTGTGATTGATCCCCAGGTATTGCTATTATATGAGAACGTATAATAATGATAACACACAGCATTTAATATTATTATCTGAAGTGACTAAAATAAGTTAACATTTTATGGAGAAAAGACATCTATATTAATTTACTGACTATTCATTTTGTCTATATTTTAGATATTTAAATAGAATATTGTCACAGGGACGTCGCCATGGAGCTGGTTTACACTGCAGTGCATTCTGAAAAAAACTTTTTTACCACTCACACTTTTTAATAATCATGAATCAGTTCACGAATGAGGGAAAACTGGAGCGTGAGATCGATAGGCGGATAGGTGCAGCGTCCGCAGTGAAGCGGGCGCTGTACCGGTCTGTCGTGGTGAAGAGAGAGCTGAGTCAAAAGGCAAAGCTCTCAATTTACCGATCGATCTACGTTCCCACCCTCATCTATGGTCATGAGCTTTGGGTTATGACCGAAAGAACAAGATCTCGGATACAAGCGGCTGAAATGAGTTTTCTCCGCAGGGTGTCTGGACTCTCCCTTAGAGATAGGGTGAGAAGCTCAGTCATCCGGGAGGGACTCGGAGTAGAGCCGCTGCTTCTCCACATCGAGAGGAGCCAGTTGAGGTGGCTCGGGCATCTGGTTAGGATGCCTCCTGGACGCCTCCCTGGTGAGGTGTTCCGGGCATGTCCCACCGGGAGGAGACCCAGAGGAAGACCCAGGACACGCTGGAGGGACTATGTTTCTCGGCTGGCCTGGGAACGCCTTGGGATTCCCCCAGAGGAGCTGCTCCAAGTGGCTGGGGAGAGGGAAGTCTGGGCCTCCCTACTTAGGCTGCTACCCCCGCAACCCGACCCCGGATAAGCGGAAGAAAATGGATGGATGGATGGATGAATCAGTCAACTACAGCCATGTATAGGTGTAATGGACTGACATCTTGCAAACAGGACATGCCATCAGGATGTGGGTTTGAGTCCTGGTCCTGGCAGAAATTTCACAAGTAAATTAAATGCATCAATGGGATTGATTTGATGTTTATTTATTCATTTTAAAAGAACAATACAAAACTGTTCAATCAGATACAAGAATACAAGTAGGATAAAATGAAAGGAGCAGAAAGAAGAAGAAATCTTATTATATCTGCCCCTTATTTCACAATTTGTTCAAACAATGATAACCTTCAAACTGGTAGTCCCCGACTTACGAGCGCTCTGACCTACGAGCGCCCGGACTTACGAGCTCGCGAAAGAGAAGTAAATTTGTAAAAAATACAGCACTTTTTTGTGTTTAAAGAGAGACAAGAGATCTGTGAGGACTGTGAGCATTATTTAGAAAGTACGCTCCCCACAAGATATTTCACTTGTTGCCTTCATATTTTTTGGAGGATTGTTTTTAAAATATAAAATTTTTAAAATATTGGGACACGTTTTTCCTTTGCTGGGTTTGTATTGTTGTAATACCGTGCTTTGTCACCAGGGGGAGCTTGCTGACCAGGAGCTTGGCTGATATTGTCAGAAAAGAAGATTTTGTTCTTGATTCAGAGTATCTCATCACTCTGCTGGTGGTTGTCCCAAAGTGAGCACAAATGGTCTCGACCGATGCAAATATTTGTATTTTAAAGTTTTACTTACAGAATGATGTCGTTTTGTTCAGGTCGTCGTATCCCGAGTGGCAGAAAACGTATGAAACCCTCGCTGAGATGGTGGTGCCTCGCTCTTCAAAGTAAGTCAGAAATCAGATGAAAGAAACAGTTTGTGATTTCTCATGGCTGTTTTAACCACGTCTGTATGGTTTTTCTTCCAGTCTGCTGTTTGAGGACTACGACAGCGGGCTGTTCAGCGTCACTCTGTTCAGGAAAGCCATCGATGACTTCAAACACAAAGCCAGAGAGAGCAAGTAGGAGCTTTTATCTGCTCTGCTTCTTTTGTCAAAAAATATTGCGGAAATCACACAAAACTCCGTGTAAAGAATCAACACGGAAAATAAATTTGACTAGAAGCCACTCTGCCAAAAGCATATGCAGCAAATAGCTTGAACTTTATTAGAAAGAAGAGCTGCTGCCTGGAGGAAACTCTTATTTCCTCACATTTGATCATGTTTCTGATCCTGAGGTGTTATGAGCTGATCTTGTACATTACTGTGAAGAAGGACTCGGTCCTTACAGATTTCATGTTTCTCCCTCAACAAACAATATCAGACAGAGATAACCAGAGTAAATATAAAATGCAGTTTGTAAAGGATTGTATTTATTAGAAGAAACCACCGTGGTCCTCTGTGGAAAAATAATTGCCCCTAAATCTAATAACTGCCCCACTTTGACATGAACATCTGTAATTAGACTTTGTATGTTGTTCTGAAACACGTAGAGATGACAAAAGCAAAATAATTGTGTAAGTGGACAATTAACTGTATTTTTAATGTAATTTTACAAACCAGTATGTTTGTGAGTGAATGAAGCTGATTCTGTCCTCGCAGGTTCACAGTGAGAGACTTTCAGTACAACGAGGTGGAGCTGAAGGCCGACAAGGAGGAGATGACACGGCTCTCCACGGACAAGAAGAAGCAGTTTGTACGTGAACGAGAGCCGAGTTTTATTTTCAATTGTTCACTTTAATTGAAGAGAGTTGCAACATGAGCTGCTTTCAATCCTCCCCTGATGAAGAGCGCTCGGATCTCACTGCCTGGCTAAACCAAGATCAATAAATAAACTTTGAGTAGAAAGTAATATAAATAACACAGGAACCCATTCGCTTTGCGCTCCATCTGCATCCGTTAGATCTTGTACAATATAAAAAAATCCATCTATTTATAGAAAGTCAAGTCAAAGTCAACTTTATTGTCAGAACTGCAATATGTACAGGACATACACAGGATTGAAATTGCGTTTCTCTCAGTCCCTCGGTGCAACAGTAACCATCTAAACACTAAAACATTTAATAAACATAAGCATAAAATAGTAAAAGTGTAACACTGTCCTGAGTTTTTTCATAGTAGTATAAAAGTATGAAAATTTACACCAACACTGAAACACCAAACACCCAATGAACATAAGCATAAAATGAAATAATAAAAGTGTAATACTGTCCTGAGTTTTTGCATAGTAGTATAAAAAGTATATCTATAAAATAAACTGAAGGTTTTAGCATTGACATTTGCAAAGAGTGGCACAGCAGCATACTGTATAAGTTAATGTACACAGTATATGTATGAGGTAGTTGATGTTGGTATCCACCTCTTTCGCCAAAAGCTCATGTACGCCGCCATGACAGTCCGGTGCCGCTCCTCCCGGTAGTAAACTTCCGCCGGAAGTCCTGTGTGTGTGGTTTGCTGTGAAAAACAAGCCGGGACACCAGTTTATTTCCTCTCGTTTTTTAAATTTTTGGGGTTGTTTCTTGCTGGGTTAGAGGGTGTTACAGCCAGGTATACGTTTGAGCAACGCGCTGTTGTAAACCTGAAGGATCTATGTCCATCGGAGGAGCTGACAGCTGCTCCTTCCTCTGTCTGTGTCTGGCTCTGAGCTGCTGTCGAAGACGTCGCGCTCCGATCAACTTTAGTTCGGTAAACAAAATATTCTATATAAATCATTTTGTGAAACCATGTCAGAACAATATCGGAGTATAACCGTCTGTTTAGTAGCTGTTTTTTTTTCTTCATGATTTAGCGTCTGTACTGCTGTGATACTGCTGTGGTTAGCTTAGCATGTAGCTACTTTAAAGGCTAACTTCCAGACGGTAACACTCACAACAAAGTGCTGGTTCTTGAGCCTGGACTTTTTTTTTTGGGGCTGTGTTATTTTAGTTAAACTGTTATTTAGCTGGTTAATAATAAAAAATCTCTTATCTCTTATCTCTTATATATGATTGAGACAGTTTACACATCTTTTTTCAAAGACAGACCGTGTCAACAATGACTAGGCCTCAAAACCTGACCCGTCATTAAACCAGAGTTATTAAAGCACATTTAAAATAATGATGTAAATTAAAGAGGAGAAAAGTGCACATGAAGCTACATTTGTACTAAAATGTGAGTAAATAGAGTCAGAGAGTCTTTATTGTCATTTGCACCGCATGTGGTACATGTGATGAAAACGAGATTATGTACACGGGGTCCCAGTTACATCCAACAACAAATGCAAGAGAAAAACAGTAATAACATCTAGAATTAACTAAGAAAAACATCAACTAGTAATACACTAAGCCCTAATGTAGTGGAAAAACATCATTATAAACAGCAGCACGAACATGAGTCTGTATGAGCAGATGGTCACAAATGAACACAGCAACAAGAAAACAGATCAGCATCAGCATGATGTGATATTTCACAGTGATTATTCTTATTATTTATTTATTCATGAGTCTAACAGTCTCAGGGTAGAAGCTGTTGTAAACCTGAAGGATCTATGTCCATCGGAGGAGCTGACAGCTGCTCCTTCCTCTGTCTGTGTCTGGCTCTGACCTGCTGTCGAAGACGTCGCGCTCCGATCAACTTTAGTTCGGTAAACAAAATATTCTATATAAATCATTTTGTGAAACCATGTCAGAACAATATCGGAGTATAACCGTCTGTTTAGTAGCTGTTTTTTTTTTCATGATTTAGCGTCTGTACTGCTGTGATACTGCTGTGGTTAGCTTAGCATGTAGCTACTTTAAAGGCTAACTTCCAGACGGTAACACTCACAACAAAGTGCTGGTTCTTGAGCCTGGACTTTTTTTTTTGGGCTGTGTTATTTTAGTTAAACTGTTATTTAGCTGGTTAATAATAAAAAATCTCTTATCTCTTATCTCTTATCTCTTATATGTGATTGAGACAGTTTACACATCTTTTTTCAAAGACAGACCGTGTCAACAATGACTAGGCCTCAAAACCTGACCCGTCATTAAACCAGAGTTATTAAAGCACATTTAAAATAATGATGTAAATTAAAGAGGAGAAAAGTGCACATGAAGCTACATTTGTACTAAAATGTGAGTAAATAGAGTCAGAGAGTCTTTATTGTCATTTGCACCGCATGTGGTACATGTGATGAAAACGAGATTATGTACACAGGGTCCCAGTTACATCCAACAACAAATGCAAGAGAAAAACAGTAATAACATCTAGAATTAACTAAGAAAAACATCAACTAGTAATACACTAAGCCCTAATGTAGTGGAAAAACATCATTATAAACAGCAGCACGAACATGAGTCTGTATGAGCAGATGGTCACAGATGAACACAGCAACAAGAAAACAGATCAGCATCAGCATGATGTGATATTTTGCAGTGATTATTCTTATTATTTATTTATTCATGAGTCTAACAGCCTCAGGGTAGAAGCTGTTCCTCAGTCTAGTGGTTCTACATTTGATGCTCCTCAACCTCCGTCCTGAGGGGAGTGGGGCAAAGAGTGAGTGTGCTGGGTGAGTGAGGTCTTTCATGATGCAGGTGGCTCTTTTCCTGCATCTGGAGGTGTAAATGTCTGTGATGGTGGGGAGACTGACTCCAACAGACTTCTGTGCAGCCTTCACCACTCTCTGCAGAGCTTTCCTCTCTTCAACTGTGCAGCCTCCATGCCACACGTTGATGCTGGAGCACAGGACGCTCTCCACTGCACACCTGTAGAAGGAGGTGAGGACTGGGCTGCTCAGACCAGCTCGTCTCAGCCGTCTGAGGAAGTAGAGTCTCTGATGACCTTTCTTGATCAGGCTGGTGGTGTTGTTGGTCCAGCTGAGGTTATCATTCAAGTGTACACCCAAGTATTTAAGTAAATAAAGTAAATAAAGAAAGTAAATAAATAAATAAATAAAGTAAATAAGTAAATAAAGTAAATAAAATAAAGAATTTAAAGAACCAAGTAAATAAAGAATTTACTTAACAAATCTGTCATTAAATAATATAACTGTGTGTTGCACACGTGTTTATACAGTATTATTTATATTTATTTATATTATTTAATGACATATCTGTTAAGCAAATGCTTTATTTACTCATTTTAATACTAATACTGTACTGTACACACTGTCTATGACAAGACAAGTTTTTTTCTTCTACTTTACAGAAGACTGAAGCCACGAGATCCATCCAGCGATAAGATCCTTCATTAAGTAAATGCTTTATTTACTAATTTTAGTACTAATACTGTACTGTACACACTGTCTATGACAAGACAAGTTTTCTTTTTCTACTTTACAGAACATTGAAGCCACGAGATCCATCCAGAGATAAGATCCTACATTAAGTAAATGCTTTATTTACTCATTTTAGTACTAATACTGTACTGTACACACTGTCTATGACAAGACAAGTTTTCTTTTTCTACTTTACAGAAGACTGAAGCCACGAGATCCATCCAGAGATAAGATCCTACATTAAGTAAATGCTTTATTTACTCATTTTAGTACTAATACTGTACTGTACACACTGTCTATGACAAGACAAGTTTTCTTTTTCTACTTTACAGAAGACTGAAGCCACGAGATCCATCCAGAGATAAGATCCTACATTAAGTAAATGCTTTATTTACTCATTTTAGTACTAATACTGTACTGTACACACTGTCTATGACAAGACAAGTTTTCTTTTTCTACTTTACAGAAGATTGAAGCCACGAGATCCATCCAGAGATAAGTTTGTACACCTGGGTCCATTCGCAGATCTACACCTTGGATTCCTGTGGAGTTGGCTGAAATCGGACAGTTCCAATTTGCTGGTGTCCATCATTGCTTGTTGAATTGATTTTGATCTTTATTCTGTGCCAATTCATTTTCATTAAGACAACACCACCCACAGTTGTCATATTGTACACTATTCAGTTTCAACTGTTTTAAATGTATAATTATAGCTTTTATTCTGAACTTTGTCAGTCTCCTGGGTGATCAAAACTTATAAGCAAAATGAATGTTTTTATGCTTTGCACATGTGAATAAAAACACTGGCCTAAGAACAATCAAGACCTTTAGTTTTTATTTATGTGTATTACAATGAGTAGTATGGGTGACATCACAATGAAACTACTTCACATTATTAGACATTGAACAGTGTATTTTAATTATTGAAATAACAACAAAAAGAACAAATGTAAATGAACAGCAGATTTATTTATAGAAGATTTTAACTGGTTTGTTGCTGTGTGTACGACTGCACAAAACTTCTGGACCAAGTCGAGTTTCCATCCATGTCCTGGGAGTCTGCTGGTGATTGAAGATTCTATGACCTGAGAGATTACCTTAACACAGAAATTTTTAGATATGGAGTAAATAATTTCTATGTTTCTCTTTTGTATATAATACACCATGAATGTTTTTGTTGAAAAGCTTATGTAATAGTGTATGTATGAGATCAACTGAAAAATGACTTCTTTTTTTGTTTTATTCAACCACAATGTAACAGGTTCTTCTTTAAATGGCAACACATGGTTTTCTCAAAACAATGTACATATTTCATATTATCTTGTCTTTGAATATTGCAGAAAATATATAACTACTTTATCATCAACTTGTTAATTAAACAGCATGTGTTTCTAAAAAAGCTAAGTCTGGTCCTCTGGACCATCATTCCCAAGAGCCTGGAACTGAAATCGTCGGTCAGCGGGGACCGAGCAAGCAAGATCCTTCAGAAGGCACAGACGCAGCTGCTGAATGAACGGGTAAGACAGACCAATTTTACTATTGAGGCCTTGAAGACCAAAGAAGAGCACATTAAACAAAAACTAACAACGTGCCTAGATCAGACCACACTTCAGCAAGTGATGGACTGTACAGATCAGGCACGCTTAGCACAGCATGCCAGGTCCAAGACTCGACAGCAAAACAAATTTAACTTACTGATAACTCGTCAACACCATCACAATTCCAATAACAACACGTTCAGTGTAAGGCAACACTTCACTACACAGCTACATGCCAGGGAGACAGAGACGTGGGTGAAGAATTTATCTGACAGACAGCTCACCCAGCCAGAGACAGAGATTCTTGCCAGGGGACTAAACTTTGCAGTGGCACCAAGTAGAATTCCTCTAGTAGAGATGATCACAGCCACTGAGTCAGCCATCCGTAACAACAAAATTAGAGAGTTTGAAGCAGAACAACTCAGAGTCAAAGTTTCAGCCTGTCTCAGTAATGCTAAACCACCACCTTCCAACATCAGTAGAGAAGAGAAAGATGCACTCAACACTCTTAGCAAGGACAAAAACATCATAATTCTCCCAGCAGACAAAGGAAGGTGCACAGTGATTTTGAACCAGAAAGACTATCATGAGAAAGTTATGTCACTCCTTAGTGACGTAACCACTTATGAACCGCTGAAAAGAGATCCAGGAAGTGGTTACAAGAAGAAGTTGATAGATTGCCTGAAAATTTTAAAGCAGGACAAGGCTATTGACAGTATTCTGTACCACAGACTGTACCCAGGGGAGGCCACACCCAGTCTGTATGGTTTACCCAAAATCCACAAACAAGGTGTACCTTTAAGACCAATTGTTAGCATGATTAACTCGGTCACTTACAATGTTTCCAAATATCTGGCATCTGTACTCATCCCTTTAGTTGGCAGCTCAGAACACCACATACAGAACACCATGGACTTTGTGGAGAAGGTGAAGGGTGTCATCATGGAGACTGATGAAACAATGGTCTCTTTTGATGTCACATCACTCTTTACGTGCATCCCTGTTGATGAAGCAGTAGAGGTGGTCTGTTTAAGGTTAAAATCAGACACCACTCTGAACAGCAGGACCACACTTTCCACAGAGCAACTGTGTCAACTCTTGAAACTGTGCCTGCAGTCAACCTACTTCACATATGGGGAGCAATATTATAGGCAGAAACATGGGTGTGCTATGGGGTCGCCAGTTTCTCCTATTGTTGCCAACCTGTACATGGAGGAGGTAGAAAAGAAAGCCTTGACTTCCTTTTCAGGGAGACCACCAAGTCATTGGTTCAGGTATGTTGATGACACCTGGGTTAAAATTAAATCTCAGGAAGTCCAACATTTCACTGATCACATCAACTCTGTGGATAAATATATCAAGTTCACACGAGAAGATGTAAAAAATGGCAGGTTGGCTTTCTTGGACTGTGAGGTCTCAGTTTCTGATAGAGGAAATTTGCAAACTGATGTGTACCGCAAACCCACCCACACAGACCAGTATTTACAGTTTGACTCCCATCACCCTCTGGAGCACAAGTTAGGAGTCATCAGGACTCTGTATCACAGAGCAGACAGCGTCCCCACTAACTTAGGAGCCAGACAGAAGGAGAAATCACACACAAAACAGGCTCTAGGGAAATGTGGATATCCTAACTGGGCCTTCCTGAAAGCAGAGAAGAAACCCAAACAGGACTCCAGCCAGCCATCAGGTGAAAAGAAGGAACCCAGACCCAGACCAGTGGTCATTCCGTATGTTGCGGGAGTTTCAGAGACATTGAGACGTTTATTCTCTAAACACAACGTCCCAGTGGCTTTTAAACCCCAAAATACATTACGGCAAAGACTGGTTCATCCCAAAGATCCAGTCCCCCGGCACAAACAGAGTAATATTGTGTATGCTGTTCAGTGTCAGGAGGGCTGTGATCAGTCTTATATCGGGGAAACTAAACAGCCACTGGCCAAAAGGATGGCCCAGCACAGAAGATCAACATCATCAGGTCAGGACTCTGCAGTCTACACTCATCTCCACGCCAGCGGTCACTCTTTCAAGGATGAAGATGTTCACATCCTTGATAGAGAGGAACGATGGTTTGAGAGAGGAGTAAAGGAGGCCATCTTTGTGAAAAGAAACCGTCCATCATTAAACAGGGGTGGAGGCCTCCGGGTTCAACTGTCCCCCTCTTACAATGCTGTTATTGCTAGTATCACTCAGCCCTCTGTGAATAGCAAACAACCATCAGGGTGCTAATGATCCATTGTTAGGCTGATGGCCCTCCTTGATCATGTGAGCAGCTGGTTTCAGGCTGTCATCAGCCAACTGGTTGTGCAACACTGTGGGAGGGTGCTATTTATAAGACTGAGCTGAACACAGCAACTCAGACTGAGGAAGTCTTTCGGACGAAAGACGAAACGTTTCTACATTTTTTTTGCTTTGTTTTGTTTTATTTTTTGAATGTCCAGAGGACCAGACTTAGCTTTTTTAGATTTTTCTACCTGGATTATTGAGCATGCATCAGAGCATGTGTTTCAACTTTGTACATTTCAATTGTGACATTTTCAACAAATTTTATATTAAATGTATGCTTCCATTCACAGCACAGACTTGAACTCTGACTATATTAATGTCTGGCTGTGATCTAAATATTCTGATATCAGATAAGTGATGTACCTTCCACAGTGTCCAGTCAGTCTGTCCGTGAGCAGTGAGATGAGACGTTATCTGTGCTTCACCTGTCACTGCTCAGTGACAGCTGAAGCACAGATAATGTCTTATCTTCGCAGTTAACGTCTTATCTTCGCAGTTAACGTCTTATCTTCGCAGCTTCTTAAAACATCCTTGGAATGTATCCACCTCTTATGTGCTTCCATTTACGTGAGGTAAAGGAAACTTTTGTGTAAATAAATAAATCGCTAGCAAGTATGTTTCCCCACAAACGTAAACAAGAGCGCGGGACCGCGGGCGGAAGTACACTCCCGGCTTCCGCTATGAATTATGGGTAGTGCCGCGAAAACGAAAATAAGGTGGATAGAGGCAAAGTGGCATATGCAGTGAGGCACATTTGGCATCCTTAGATAAGGCTAGTCAGAGAATACTGTATATGTATCAGCAGTAGTGTAGATATAAAAGTAGTGTAAATGTAAACAGTAGTAATAAATGTAAAACAGTAGTAATAAATGTAAACCGTATTAATAAATGTAAACAGTGAATGTAAACAGTAGTATGACTATAGGCAGTAATGTAATACAAACATTAGTGCAAATATGAGAAGTAGTGCAAACTGAATGAGCACATGACCGAGAGTTTAGTGAATAACCCGTTTGATGACACAGAGTCCAGTGTTAAAATCTTTGTGTTGAGTGGTAATGTGTGAGAAAGTTTTTTGTGTTAAGGCAGTTCAAATGGGAGGGGAGGCAGAGCAGGCAGAGTGTTTAGCATCCTGACTGCCTGATGAACAGAGCTGTCTCTCAGTCTGCTGGTTCGAGCCTGGAGACTCCTCAGTCTCCTCCCTGATGGCAGCAGTCTAAAGCGGCTGTGTAGTGGGTGTGTGGGATCACCTGCCATGCAGAGGGCTTTCCGAGTGAGGCGTTTGCTGTGTAAGTCCTGCAGTGAGGGGAAGGAGGTGCCGAAAATTACCAACCCTAAATTAGACAAAAGTTGAGATGGCTAAGAGAACACTGACTTTATTTCATAGCAGACAATATGAACCAAGATGTTTTCATCATCATCTTCTTTTTATTTGGTAAATCACTGCATTTCAGGACTGCCTCATGTTCTAAAGATGTAGAACAGGGTCATTTTAGGTCTGGTGGTTTGGTAGAAAAACATAAATAAATGTGTCAACGGGTGACTGTCACCCTGACCTGCTGCTTGTCTGCAGGGTCCCCTGGTCCGATGGCTGAAAGTGAACTTCAGTGAAGCGTTCATCGCATGGATTCATATTAAAGCTCTCAGAGTGTTTGTTGAGTCTGTTCTCAGGTACTGAGTTCTCTCTCTCACCGTCAGTACTGCTGCACACTGCTCGCTGTGGCTGAACGCCGTCTCCTCCTCTGGTGTTCTTCCAGATACGGGCTGCCGGTGAACTTTCAGGCCATGCTCCTGCAGCCGACCAAGAGGACCATGAAGAAGCTGAGGGAGGTGCTGAATGAGCTGTACAAACATCTGGACAGCAGTGCAGCTGCCATCATCGACGTGAGTGTTTTCTTGACGCACTGTTTGCAGAAATACCCCCGTTAGGAACACACTGCACATCTACAAGCAGCATAGACATGACGCCATGTTTATAACTACTGTATAAATACACACTGATTATTATCTCTGGTAATGAAAACTTGAAAATATTTGTTTTCTTATGCATTGTACTAAATAAAGTACTCCATAAACGAAATAGCTAGTAAAGCTAACTAAGATAAAGGTATTAGGTATTTCAAATCGAAAAGATAAATCTTCACGTTGTGCTTAAGAGTATAAATTTATCTCATGGTCTTGGTTTGAAGAAATAATTCATGTCTGACAGGACTGACGAGCTAATGGCTAGTCTTTATATCTGAAGTGGATTGATGCCATCTTAAATTGTCTCTAATCTCCAAAATGTCTGAGGAGTTCATGCTTTTTCAAAAACTTACACGGCTGTCGATGTTGCATTTCACGGTTATTCACTCAGGATTGATGTTGGTCAGTGTTTATGGATGTTTTTAACTACTGTGGCTGAGAATGTTAACTGAACCATGAACCATGTGTTTGAGTTAGCAGAGTTCTTTCTTCGATCAAAGAGAGCTGAATGAGGAGCTGATTTGATCCTGCATGTGCAGCTGGATGGCCGAGGTCATCAGTGTCTGTGAGCTGTGAGAGCTGATAAGTTTATAAAAACAATTGTCCCACACTGCAGGTTCTCATGACTGGGCTCCATGCATGTAACTTTGTACATCTGCAGCAAAAGGAAGAGGAAGGCAATATTGTTTTTGCCCATGCGTGTGTGACCCAGAGATCTAAAACCACTCAACAAACTTTAATGAAGCTTGCAGAAAGAAATCATTTTGATCTATAACTGGTTAACCTTTTGGAATCAACCTGCTTCAAGATGGCCTCCACAACAAACTGACTTTAAAAAGACAAAAGTCAATTTTGTCAGTCAGTCAAAAGTCAGTCAGTTTTTCTGGAGTATCATTAAGAAAAGAATAAGCCGACAGGCTGCAGCTTCCATGGAGATCTATTCACGGTCAAAAAGGACTTTCTTGTAGAAGAGAATAGACCTTTAATATAATTGCACAGAAATACAGTAGTCCCTTGTTTATCACCGGGGATTCGTACCCTGAAGCTCTGCGATAAGTAAAAAACTCCAAAGTAGGAATTGTACAAGTAGTACAAGTACCGGTAGTAAATAGTACGGTAGTTTATTTTAGTATATGTATATATAAAGGTGTTTTAAACCCTTCCCACACTCTTGCAATATTCTAAACAATGTTTCCAAATGCTCTTAAAGAGCACAGAATGCTCCTCTGCTCTCAGCCGCCTGCAAGTGCTCTTGGCCACGCCCACTTTTCAGCTCTGCACGGAGAACATCTGATCATCTGCAGCAGCAGTGTGGGCTGCACAAAGGTGCATGTGGCCTGTGATTCTCAAACCACTTCCATCTTGTGGTTTAGCTCGTAAATCAACTGATTTGAGTCCTCAAAGCACGAACCAAACAAGCAGGCAGCCTGACGAGGGCCAAATTAGCTGCAGCTGTTTTCTTGTATGTTGATAAACCAGGAACCAGCCGATTCCATGAAGCAGGAAACCTGTTATCATAAAACTAAGTATACGTCTTCGGAATCCTCCTGAGATTCTCAGCGAAGCATGAGGGCTCTCAGGACCCCGTCGCTTTGTTGGAAAGATTTTGTTGATTGCATCGAGGGTCAGAGTCAAAATAGTATAATATAAAACAAAAATTATATATATATATATATATATATATATACGAGGCTAGCCTGTATAAATAAAGGTTGAATGAATATATATACAGTATACAGTATATACATATATACAGTACATGAAACTGTTTAAAAAGTAATGACTACAGATTTTAAACACTCAATGTGCAACTCAAGCAGATTGTGACTTTCAGCTCAGTTTAACCAAAGTGTTAATCTAATCCTGATGGATAAATGTTGCTGTGTTCACTCTTTAGTGTTTTTTTGTTTTGTAGTCTTTAAAATTGACGTGTTTTTCCCCTGAAATCTTTCCACACTCAACTCTTCTTTTGTTTTGCTTGTGTTGCTATAGCTTTCAGTCTGGTCGTGTTGGTCCTGCACATAGTTCATCCAGATGACTAACTCTGCTGTCTCTTGTCCTTCTCCAGTCCACGATGGACATCCCAGGCCTGAACCTGAGCCAGCAGGAATATTATCCTTACGTTTACTACAAGATTGACTGCAGCCTGCTGGATTTTAAAGTTTAATGAATCAGCTGCCATGTTTGTGCCGACACGCCGAGTGTTGATTGAATTATCTTCCTCGTGGTTCAAACCTCCTCCTCCTCTCCTGCCGTCTTCTCTCCACGCCCCGTGCCCTCCCATCAGCTGCTGCGTGATCACTCTGTGGTGAAGAGGCTCCTCAACAAGCGTCTGCCACGAAACCTTCAATCCTTTCTTGTTCAGTTTTGTTCCGTCTCAAGCCGTGCAGGTGATCAGCTGGAGGTGTATATTTCCTGTCATTCCACATGTGCTGGTGTGTATTTATAACTGTCAGTGTTCAGAGATTTGTGTCCACACATGGGCGTCATGGTTGTTCCTATGGCGACCACATCTGGAATGTGTTTCAGAGACTGTGGGCGAAGCCTGCAGATGTTGTAAACCAAGGTGTGTCGTACCTGCTGTCAATAAGAGATTATATCTGAATATTGTGGAGGCCACTGAATGATTAAATATGATTTAAATCATTAAATTTGTGAGTTTATGTGTAAATAAAAACAAACTACAGCCTGAGCACCAAGGTTTGTTTCTGATTTGGTGGCTGATTGAAATTGTTAAGACTACTTGGTTACATTGTTTGGTGGTGGTCCTGTGATGGAGGTGAACAGGAGGTATGTGCATCATCGGGGTGATGGCCTTATTGAAGAAGCTCTCATTTCAAAGAAACTGCTCCATGAGCAGAAGTCATCCAGAATGCAGCCAACACACCAGTCTATAAAGTGCAGGTTACAACTGGAGCACGTTTCAGTAACACACCTCACACAAGTACTGTCTTGTAAAAGTAACAATGTTTTTTAATGTTGAAAATTTTGTTAGGAGAACTAAAACAGAGATTTCACAATGACTTGAAGGTAATGATTCTCTTCTGCTTGAGCTCAATGTTGTTTTTGTATTATGATTAACATTCAAACAAAATAAAACAAATGTACTTAAAGTCCCAGAGTGTAACCCAGACATGAGCAACATATGATCCAAGGGCCAAATGTGGCCCTTTGACAGTTTCCACCCCTAAAAATTTTAATTGAAAAGAAAATGACCTTTTAAAAAGCTGATGAAGACCTGCATTGTATCAATTAAACTTTTTTTTTTTAAAGTTCTAGCCTTCATCTAAAGGTTTTTGATGTTTTTGTCCAAGATGTTTAAGTTAAACTTCTAAGTTGTGTTTCCATAAATGGTCTGAACAATAGACTCCAAAATGAAACAAGGTTTTTTCCTCCACATTCAGTTTAATATGTTGTCACAGACAGTCTCATACAGACTGTTGGGGAAACATTTGATCAAACATGCTAACAGCGCTGCAGCATGATGAGATGGTGTCAAAGTGCTGGTGAAGATTCTCAGTCATCCAGGACATGATAAAATAAATAAAGGCGTTCAATACAGAAACAACTGGACTTTATTTGTAACAGAAGACGTTTCGCTCTTCAACCAAGAAGCTTTCTCAATTCAAAGAGCAGCGTGTGGAAGTAAGGCTTTTAAAAGCTGACAGAAGACACACACATACCTACTGTATGTAAATTGACAAATCACACCTTAACAGTAGGGGTTTCTCAAAGTCTTTGTTAGTCTAATTCACAGACGAGGCTCCTCTGTTCCCATCAAGTGTGATGGGAATCATTCCAAAGCTGCATTATACGTTTTTGAAAGTTGGAATCTGAGACCTCCTCCTCTGTTTGAAGATGGTTTCTCTCTTTTTACATAAACAGCTTCCTTCACCCTCCTCTCAAACCATCTGTACTCTCGGTCCAAAATGTGAACATTCTGGTCCTCAAATGAGTGACCCTTGTCCGTGAGGTGGAGGTGAACAGCTGAGTTTTGTCCAGAGGAGGAGGCTCTCCTGTGTTGGGACATTCTTCTGTGAATATGCCGTTTAATTTCTCCAATGTAGAGGTCTGGACAGTCCTCGCTGCACTGGACCGCGTACACACCACTCTGTTTGTGTGTAATGCTGCATTCACACCTAACAGCGTTTCAACGGCAGGAGGGTCCAGCTTACATGCAAAGTCAATGGGGGACGCGCTTCCAGCCGCGTCTTGGCGTCGGGCGTCACGTCACGTGCGTGTTGAGCGTGCTGGGAAGCGTTTTCCGTGCACGTGAACCGGCTTCAGCCTCCAAAGCACGCCTTGATCTAGCTGAAGATTTCGCGGTTCAAACGCCGTTCAACTCTCCCTGGTTGGTTGATCAGGGAGAGTCGGGGGGAGAAGAGAGGGGGTCAGGGGGAGAGTCCCTATGTGACGACGCGGAAACCAGTGACGCGGAAACGATTGCGCAACTATGTGACGTATTGTTTGTGGGACACAGAAAAAACCCGCGGAGTCATGGACTATGGAAGAGAAACTCATTGTAGCTGTGTGTTCGCGACAAGTCCTTCACGACCAGTCAAGTCTGCTCCACAGAGACAGAAATAAAAAGCTCCTCGCCTGGCGGAGTGCAGTGAGGACTCGGTATACTGGTAAGCTCCTCCCACACACCCAGCAGCAGTTTCGCGTTCTGGCGTTCAGGTCTGGACACAAAGTGCGTCCACTTGCGTGCGTGACGAGCTTTTTGGAAGTTGAAACGCTGTTCGGTCTGAATGCACCATTCGTGTTAAGTACACTACAGTAACATTTTATTCACAAAATGCAAACTATAATATGTTCATCTTACTTGTGAAAAGTTATCCCCCGAGACCTGACGTCAACAGTCCGTCGATTTGAACAGAAAGACGCTGCACAATGCTGAAACATCTTCTGCTTTAACCAAATAAAAAGGACCTCTCCAAGATGGCGGCGCTGGACATAAATACACTACAGTAATATTTTATATTCACAAAATATAAACCATAATACGTTCACCTTACTTGTGAAAAGTTATCCCCCGAGACCTGACGTCAACAGTCCGTCGATTTGAACAGAAACAAGCTGCACAATGCTTTAACCAAATTAGACGGCCGACCTCTCCAAGATGGCGACCGTAATTCCTGCTTCGCAGTTCTCAATGCGGTATCTAGCGTCTAGCATAAATGAATATTTTCTGTGGTGCACAATGAGTTAAATCTCCACACTGGAGGTAAAACACTCACTGACTTTATGCTCACGCTCCACGCACTGCCTCTCTCCCGACGTGGAAACTAAAAGCTGAAAGCAGAAGCGCGGAAGATGACGTCATGCAGCCGTTTGATTACCTATCATGCATCATGTCCTTCAACAGCTAAAACTACGGTAACAGACAAAAAATCAACAAAAATAAGAAAGTAAGATGTGCAAAACGATTCAGGCTTTCTGTTTGTTTGTTTTTCATTCTATACAGAATTGAATTTGAAGCCAGAAATTTTATTGGAACCGTGAGTCTAAATCGTAGTCATTCTGAACCCTATAAATAGCGCTCAACATTCTAAAAGTATTCTGGTTCAGATTCTGGCCCTATCATGGCTCTGTGTACGGCAGTCGGCCAGACTGTTGTGGAAACATCTGAACATCTGATCAATCATGTTAACAGCAGCGCTGCAGCACGATGAGATGGTGCTGCAGCGCAGCTTCAAAAGTGCTGGTGAATATTCTCAGTCATCCAGGACATGAAAAAATCAAAAACGGCCATCGGCCAAGTCGGCCAGACGCAGAGCTATACGCAGAGCTATGTGGCGGGCCCTTAGCGTTAGCGTGGTGGACGAGATGTCCATGCGCGGCATGTCCATGCTCTGCATGTCCATGCACCGCTCCCGGACACTGGTGGATACTTCAAACAGATTCACAGAGGGACTAAGGGATACGTGAGGCTGTCTGAACCGTGTTTTTTGCTAAAAACAACAATTGTCAACTAGTCTGCTGCTTGACGTTGCTGTTTGTCTTTGATATTTTTCATACACAATATACTTTTTTATAACCATAAAATGCACAATTATAATTTACAATCACATAAACAGTGCGGTTAGGATAATACATTTGCACAGCTTCGTTCATAAATCTGACTTGTTGACTGTTATTGTACACTGTGCTGTTAGCCCATATTAACCCAAATGTTCATGTTCAGACATGCTCCGCGGGGATGGAGTAGCTTCAGAGCAGCCAACTCCAAACCCGAAGATTGTGTGATTGATCCCCAGGTATTGCTATTATATGAGAACGTATAATAATGATAACACACAGCATTTAATATTATTATGTGAAGTGACTAAAATAAGTTAACATTTTATGGAGAAAAGGCATCTATATTCATTTACTGACTATTCATTTTGTCTATATTTTAGATATTTAAATAGAATATTGTCACAGGGACGTCGCCATGGAGCTGGTTTACACTGCAATGCATTCTGAAAAAAACGTTTTTACCACTCACACTTTTTAATAATCATGAATCAGTCAACTACAGCCATGTATAGGTGTAATGGACTGACATCTTGCAAACAGGACATGCCATCAGGATGTGGGTTTGAGTCCTGGTCCTGGCAGAAATTTCACAAGTAAATTAAATGCATCAATGGGATTGATTTGATGTTTATTTATTCATTTTAAAAAAACAATACAAAACTGTTCAATCAGATACAAGAATACAAGTAGGATCAAATGAAAGGAGCAGAAAGAAGAAGAAATCTTATTATATCTGCCCCTTATTTCACAATTTGTTCAAACAATGATAACCTTCAAACTGGTAGTCCACGACTTACGAGCGCTCTGACCTACGAGCGCCCGGACTTACAAGCTGGCGAAAGAGAAGTAAATTTGTAAAAAATACAGCACTTTTTTGTGGTTAAAGAGACCAGAGATCTGTGAGGACTGTGAGCATTATTTAGAAAGTACGCTCCCCACAAGATATTTCACTTGTTGCCTTCATATTTTTTGGAGGATTGTTTTTAAAATATAAAATTTTTAAAATATTGGGACATGTTTTTCCTTTGCTGGGTTTGTATCGTTGTAATACCGTGCTCTGTCACCAGGGGGAGCCTGCTGACCAGGAGCCTGGCTGATATTGTCAGAAAAGAAGATTTTGTTCTTGATTCAGAGTATCTCATCACTCTGCTGGTGGTTGTCCCAAAGTGAGCACAAATGGTCTCGACCGATGCAAATATTTGTATTTTAAAGTTTTACTTACAGAATGATGTCGTTTTGTTCAGGTCGTCGTATCCCGAGTGGCAGAAAACGTATGAAACCCTCGCTGAGATGGTGGTGCCTCGCTCTTCAAAGTAAGTCAGAAATCAGATGAAAGAAACAGTTTGTGATTTCTCATGGCTGTTTTAACCACGTCTGTATGGTTTTTCTTCCAGTCTGCTGTTTGAGGACTACGACAGCGGGCTGTTCAGCGTCACTCTGTTCAGGAAAGCCATCGATGACTTCAAACACAAAGCCAGAGAGAGCAAGTAGGAGCTTTTATCTGCTCTGCTTCTTTTGTCAAAAAATATTGCGGAAATCACACAAAACTCTGTGTAAAGAATCAACACGGAAAATAAATTTGACTAGAAGCCACTCTGCCTAAAGCATATGCAGCAAATAGCTTGAACTTTATTAGAAAGAAGAGCTGCTGCCTGGAGGAAACTCTTATTTCCTCACATTTGATCATGTTTCTGTTCCTGAGGTGTAATGAGCTGATCTTGTACATTACTGTGAAGAAGGACTCGGTCCTTACAGATTTCATGTTTCTCCCTCAACAAACAATATCAGACAGAGATAACCAGAGTAAATATATAATGCTCTTTGTAAAAGATTGTATTTATTAGAAGAAACCACCGTGGTCCTCTGTGGAAAAATAATTGCCCCTAAATCTAATAACTGCCCCACTTTGACATGAACATCTGTAATTAGACTTTGTTTGTTGTTCTGAAACACGTAGAGATGACAAAAACAAAATAATTATGTAAGTGGACAATTAACTGTATTTTTAATGTAATTTTACAAACCAGTATGTTTGTGAGTGAATGAAGCTGATTCTGTCCTCGCAGGTTCACAGTGAGAGACTTTCAGTACAACGAGGTGGAGCTGAAGGCCGACAAGGAGGAGATGACACGGCTCTCCACGGACAAGAAGAAGCAGTTTGTACGTGAACGAGAGCCGAGTTTTATTTTAAATTGTTCACTTTAATTGAAGAGAGTTGCAACATGAGCTGCTTTCAATCCTCCCCTGATGAAGAGCGCTCGGATCTCACTGCCTGGCTAAACCAAGATCAATAAATAAACTTTGAGTAGAAAGTAATATAAATAACACAGGAACCCATTCGCTTTGCGCTCCATCTGCATCCTTTAGATCTTGTACAATATAAAAAAATCCATCTATTTATAGAAAGCCAAGTCAACGTCAACTTTATTGTCAGAACTGCAATATGTACAGGACATACACAGGATTGAAATTGCGTTTCTCTCAGTCCCTCGGTGCAACAGTAACCATCTAAACACTAAAACATTTAATAAACATAAGCATAAAATAGTAAAAGTGTAACACTGTCCTGAGTTTTTTCATAGTAGTATAAAAGTATGAAAATTTACACCAACACTGAAACACCAAACACCCAATGAACATAAGCATAAAATGAAATAATAAAAGTGTAATACTGTCCTGAGTTTTTGCATAGTAGTATAAAAAGTATAAAAAGTATATCTATAAAATAAACTGAAGGTTCTAGCATTGACATTTGCAAAGAGTGGCACAGCAGCATACTGTATAAGTTAATGTACACAGTATATGTATGAGGTAGTTGATGTTGGTATCCACCTCTTTCGCCAAAAGCTCATGTACGCCGCCATGACAGTCCGGTGCCGCCCCTCCCGGTAGTAAACTTCAGCCGGAAGTCCTGTGTGTGTGGTTTGCTGTGAAAAACAAGCCGGGATACCAGTTTATTTTCTCTCGTTTTTTAAATTTTTTGGGTTGTTTCTTGCTGGGTTAGAGGGTGTTACAGCCAGGTATACGTTTGAGCAACGCGCTGTTGTAAACCTGAAGGATCTATGTCCATCGGAGGAGCTGACAGCTGCTCCTTCCTCTGTCTGTGTCTGGCTCTGAGCTGCTGTCGAAGACGTCGCGCTCCGATCAACTTTAGTTCGGTAAACAAAATATTCTATATAAATCATTTTGTGAAACCATGTCAGAACAATATCGGAGTATAACCGTCTGTTTAGTAGCTGTTTTTTTTTTTCATGATTTAGCGTCTGTACTGCTGTGATACTGCTGTGGTTAGCTTAGCATGTAGCTACTTTAAAGGCTAACTTCCAGACGGTAACACTCACAACAAAGTGCTGGTTCTTGAGCCTGGACTTTTTTTTTTGGGCTGTGTTATTTTAGTTAAACTGTTATTTAGCTGGTTATATATGATTGAGACAGTTTACACATCTTTTTTCAAAGACAGACCGTGTCAACAATGACTAGGCCTCAAAACCTGACCCGTCATTAAACCAGAGTTATTAAAGCACATTTAAAATAATGATGTAAATTAAAGAGGAGAAAAGTGCACATGAAGCTACATTTGTACTAAAATGTGAGTAAATAAAGAATTTACTTAACAAATCTGTCATTAAATAATATAACTGTGTGTTGCACACGTGTTTATACAGTATTATTTATATTTATTTATATTATTTAATGACAGATCTGTTAAGTAAATGCTTTATTTACTCATTTTAATACTAATACTGTACTGTACACACTGTCTATGACAAGACAAGTTTTCTTTTTCTACTTTACAGAAGACTGAAGCCACGAGATCCATCCAGAGATAAGATCCTACATTAAGTAAATGCTTTATTTACTCATTTTAGTACTAATACTGTACTGTACACACTGTCTATGACAAGACAAGTTTTCTTTTTCTACTTTACAGAAGACTGAAGCCACGAGATCCATCCAGAGATAAGATCCTACATTAAGTAAATGCTTTATTTACTCATTTTAGTACTAATACTGTACTGTACACACTGTCTATGACAAGACAAGTTTTCTTTTTCTACTTTACAGAAGATTGAAGCCACGAGATCCATCCAGAGATAAGTTTGTACACCTGGGTCCAGTCTCAGATCTACACCTTGGATTCCTGTGGAGTTGGCTGAAATCGGACAGTTCCACATGAAGAGAAATCTGTTCAGTTTGCTGGTCTCCATCATTGCTTGTTGAATTGGTTTTGATCTTTATTCTGTGCCAATTCATTTTCATTAAGACAACACCACCCACAGTTGTCATATTGTACACTATTCAGTTTCAACTGTTTTAAATGTATAATTATAGCTTTTATTCTGAACTTTGTCAGTCTCCTGGGTGATGAAAACTTATAAGCAAAATGAATGTTTTTATGCTTTGCACATGTGAATAAAAACACTGGCCTAAGAACAATCAAGACCTTTAGTTTTTATTTATGTGTATTACAATGAGTAGTATGGGTGACATCACAATGAAACTACTTCACATTATTAGACATTGAACAGTGTATTTTAATTATTGAAATAACAACAAAAAGAACAAATGTAAATGAACAGCAGATTTATTTATAGAAGATTTTAACTCGTTTGTTGCTGTGTGTACGACTGCACAAAACTTCTGGACGAAGTCGAGTTTCCATCCATGTCCTGGGAGTCTGCTGGTGATTGAAGATTCTATGACCTGAGAGATTACCTTAACACAGAAATTTTTAGATATGGAGTAAATAATTTCTATGTTTCTCTTTTGTATATAATACACCATGAATGTTTTTGTTGAAAAGCTTATGTAATAGTGTATGTATGAGATCAACTGAAAAATGACTTCTTTTTTTGTTTTATTCAACCACAATGTAACAGGTTCTTCTTTAAATGGCAACACATGGTTTTCTCAAAACAATGTACATATTTCATATTATCTTGTCTTTGAATATTGCAGAAAATATATAACTACTTTATCATCAACTTGTTAATTAAACAGCATGTGTTTCAACTTTGTACATTTCAATTGTGACATTTTCAACAAATTTTATATTAAATGTATGCTTCCATTCACAGCACAGACTTGAACTCTGACTATATTAATGTCTGGCTGTGATCTAAATATTCTGATATAAGTGATGTACCTTCCACAGTGTCCAGTCAGCCTGTCCGTGAGCAGTGAGATGAGACGTTATCTGTGCTTCACCTGTCACTGCTCAGTGACAGCTGAAGCACAGATAACGTCTTATCTTCGCAGTTAACGTCTTATCTTCGCAGCTTCTTAAAACATCCTTGGAATGTATCCACCTCTTATGTGCTTCCATTTACGTGAGGTAAAGGAAACTTGTGTAAATAAATAAATCGCTAGCAAGTATGTTTCCCCACAAACGTAAACAAGAGCGCGGGACCGCGGGCGGAAGTACACTCCCGGCTTCCGCTATGAATTATGGGTAGTGCCACGAAAACGAAAAGGGATAGAGGCAAAGTGGCATATGCAGTGAGGCACATAAGGCACATTTGGCATCCTTAGATAAGGCTAGTCAGAGAATACTGTATATGTATCAGCAGTAGTGTAGATATAAAAGTAGTGTAAATGTAAACAGTAGTAATAAATGTAAAACAGTAGTAATAAATGTAAACCGTATTAATAAATGTAAACAGTGAATGTAAACAGTAGTATGACTATAGGCAGTAATGTAATACAAACATTAGTGCAAATATGAGAAGTAGTGCAAACTGAATGAGCACATGACCGAGAGTTTAGTGAATAACCCGTTTGATGACACAGAGTCCAGTGTTAAAAACTTTGTGTTGAGTGGTAATGTGTGAGAAAGTTTTTTGTGTTAAGGCAGTTCAAATGGGAGGGGAGGCAGAGCAGGCAGAGTGTTTAGCATCCTGACTGCCTGATGAACAGAGCTGTCTCTCAGTCTGCTGGTTCGAGCCTGGAGACTCCTCAGTCTCCTCCCTGATGGCAGCAGTCTAAAGCGGCTGTGTAGTGGGTGTGTGGGATCACCTGCCATGCAGAGGGCTTTCCGAGTGAGGCGTTTGCTGTGTAAGTCCTGCAGTGAGGGCAAAGAGGTGCCGAAAATTACCAACCCTAAATTAGACAAAAGTTGAGATGGCTAAGAGAACACTGACTTTATTTCATAGCAGACAATATGAACCAAGATGTTTTCATCATCATCTTCTTTTTATTTGGTAAATCACTGCATGTCAGGACTGCCTCATGTTCTAAAGATGTGGAACAGGGTCGTTTTAGGTCTGGTGGTTTGGTAGAAAAACATAAATACATGTGTCAACGGGTGACTGTCACCCTGACCTGCTGCTTGTCTGCAGGGTCCCCTGGTCCGATGGCTGAAAGTGAACTTCAGTGAAGCGTTCATCGCATGGATTCATATTAAAGCTCTCAGAGTGTTTGTTGAGTCTGTTCTCAGGTACTGAGTTCTCTCTCTCACCGTCAGTACTGCTGCACACTGCTCGCTGTGGCTGAACGCCGTCTCCTCCTCTGGTGTTCTTCCAGATACGGGCTGCCGGTGAACTTTCAGGCCATGCTCCTGCAGCCGACCAAGAGGACCATGAAGAAGCTGAGGGAGGTGCTGAATGAGCTGTACAAACATCTGGACAGCAGTGCAGCTGCCATCATCGACGTGAGTGTTTTCTTGACGCACTGTTTGCAGAAATACCCCCGTTAGGAACACACTGCACATCTACAAGCAGCATAGACATGACGCCATGTTAATAACTATAAATACACACTGATTATTATCTCTGGTAATGAAAACTTGAAAATATTTGTTTTCTTATGCATTGTACTAAATAAAGTACTCTATAAACGAAATAGCTAGTAAAGCTAACTAAGATAAAGGTATTAGGTATTTCAAATTGAAAAGATAAATCTTCACGTTGTGCTTAAGAGTATAAATTTATCTCATGGTCTTGGTTTGAAGAAATACTTAATGTCTGACAGGACTGACGAGCTAATGGCTAGTCTTTATATCTGAAGTGGATTGATGCCATCTTAAATTGTCTCTAATCTCCAAAATGTCTGAGGAGTTCATGCTTTTTCAAAAACTCTTACACGGCTGTCGATGTTGCATTTCACAGTTATTCACTCAGGATTGATGTTGGTCAGTGTTTATGGATGTTTTTAACTACTGTGGCTGAGAATGTTAACTGAACCATGAACCATGTGTTTGAGTTAGCAGAGTTCTTTCTTCGATCAAAGAGAGCTGAATGAGGAGCTGATTTGATCCTGCATGTGCAGCTGGATGGCCGAGGTCATCAGTGTCTGTGAGCTGTGAGAGCTGATAAGCTTATAAAAACAATTGTCGCACACTGCAGGTTCTCATGACTGGGCTCCATGCATGTAACTTTGTACATCTGCAGCAAAAGGAAGAGGAAGGCAATATTGTTTTTGCCCATGCGTGTGTGACCCAGAGATCTAAAACCACTCAACAAACTTTAATGAAGCTTGCAGAAAGAAATCATTTTTGATCTATAACTGGTTAACTTTTGGAATCAACCTGCTTCAAGATGGCCTCCACAACAAACTGACTTTAAAAAGACAAAAGTCAATTTTGTCAGTCAGTCAAAGGTCAGTCAGTTTTTCTGGAGTTTCATTAAGAAAAGAATAAGCCGACAGGCTGCAGCTTCCATGGAGATCTATTCACGGTCAAAAAGGACCTTCTTGTAGAAGAGAATACACCTTTAATATAATTGCACAGAAATACAGTAGTCCTTCCTTGTTTATCACCAGGGATTTGTACCCTGAAGCTCTGCGATAAGTGAAAAACTGCAAAGTAGGAATTGTAGTACAAGTACTGGTAGTAAGTAGTACGGGAGTTTATTTTAGTATATATATATATATATATA
>JBBPBX010020928.1:0-14901 GCA_038048925.1 Garcialebias charrua | reverse complement strand
TAAGAAACGAGAAGTTCAGCTTCTTAGCCACCAATTACTGGCTTTAATGATGAAAGAGTTTGTTAAAATCCTAGACTGGTTCAGACTGAATAAATTATCACTAAACTTGGAAAAAACAAACTATATGATATTTAGTAATAAAAATAAGTCCATTAATATCCCATTTTTAATTGAAGATGCAGAGATTCGCAAAGTCAATGAGGTTAAATTTTTGGGTGTCGTACTTGATGAGAATCTCTCATGGAAACAACACATAAAATTGGTTAAAACAAAAATATCCAAAACAATAGCAGTTTTTACAGAGTTCAATACTTATTAAACGACAAGGCATTATATCTATTGTAATAATAATAATAATTAATTCAATTTATAACGCACTTTTCATTACTGAAAATCTCAAAGTGCTACACATATATTGAATGCTACACACATTCATAAACCGGTGGCGGCAGACTACCATGCAAGGTGCTTTCCAGTCCTACCGGGAGCAACTCAGGGTTAAGTGTCTTGCCCAAGGACACAACGACACATGGTGCGGGTCCCGGGAGTCGAACCGCCAACTTTCCGATCGGGAGACGACTGCCATTACCACTACACCACGGCCGCCCTATTGTATACCTCATTGATAGTACCACATTTGATTTACTGTGTTAATGTATGGGGTAAAGCATGTAAAAGCAACACAAATCCTATCTTTATTTTACAGAAAAAGATAAGAATTATAACAAGAAAACATCACTATCACCCATCGAATGAATTATTTAGACAGAGTAATTTGTTGAAATTCTATGATTTAGTGGACTACAACATATTATTGCTTATGTACAGAGCTCAAAAAAATATATTGCCATTGAACATCCAAACATATTTTGTGAAACACTCTAGCTGCTACAATCTCAAAGGAATACAGTAGACATATTTGTAAAACCACAATTTCGAACTAGTCTAAAAGAAAGAACTACCCAAATTCAGGGTATAGGATTATGGAATGATTTAAAAACAGAAATTAAGGGGGCCAAATCAATCACTATCTTTAAGAAGTTGGTCAAACTTGAAATGTTAAATAAATATCAATGAATGTTTAATCACTTTAAAAAGGCTATATGATTTACTGTTTTGTCATTATAAAATAACTTGTTTGAATTAGATAAATAAGGAGCAGATTAAATAAGATTATTCTTCATCTGCTACCTTTCATTTTATATTGTTTTTTTTTCTCTCTTTTATGCAAGTCATTTGTTGTACTCATTATTGTAAAATGAATAAAATGTAATTAAAAATAAATTTAAAAAAGTCATTCTTTCCCTCTCTGAACAGCACTGCAACCAGTCTGTCCACGTTACCAAGCTGTCCGACACTCTGAACTTGATCTTCACCGTGCTCTTCACGGTGGAGATGATACTGAAGCTCATGGCCTTCAAAGTCAGGGTAAATACTCCACTTTCCTCCCACAGTTACTCCTCAACCTATATCTTTGTATGTGTCAGTACCATTTATCTCCGTATTCAGGGCTACTTTGGAGACCCCTGGAATGTCTTTGACTTCATCATCGTCATTGGTAGCGTTGTTGACGTCATTCTAAGTGAAGTTGATGTGAGTATATGTATCATATGTTTTTAATAACAAACTGAAAGAACCCCACATTTCTGATTATCATCGCAGATGCAGGTTAAGTTAATCTACGAGGTATTTTGGCCCAAAAAGACTGTATATTCAGTATTCTGCCCGAGATTTAAGGCACCGCATCTGATTAGTGTCTGAAAATCTAGCTCACAGGACGGGGTCAGTAATGTGGTCGTCCATTCCCACCTCCCTCCTCCATGCCCACTGTTCCACAACTGTTAATGTCACTGTTTTCAATGATTTGACATCTTATGAGTTGTGTGAGCACCTGAAAAGAGCACGTTAGTTAAAGATTTATTCTATTCCAGACAGTCACATCTTTTATCATCCTTGCACCGCCTTGTCCTCATTGGTTCATCTACACATTTTCTCCTGTTCATCATTTTTTTTCTTCACGTTCCCATCAGTCCTTCTGTCCTCCACAAGTCTCACTTCTCACCTGTCTATCCTCCACAGACTGCGCTGGAATCCAGTGGAGGGCTGTACTGTCTCCATGGCTGTGCTGTAAATATCTGCACCGCTGCATGAGCCTTGTTGCCGTGTGAGCACATACTAAACCATGACTCCTTTACTCAAATGAATATCTCAAAAGCTCTTGTAAAAGTGATTTGCCTCTTTCTGTTGTCTGATCCATCTGACAGAGCAAATGAAAAACTACCTTTAGTGTTTAAAGTTATTGGCTTGACTGATAAGAGTTATACAATTTTAGTAGCTGATTGTGTGCATTTTGCTTATTTTGCATGACTTTTAGCTTTTTAGCACATCATACATATAGCTTTCGTTTACTCTCCAATCTGATAAACTTTTTTGAAACCTTGATCAAAGAAAAGGTTTACTGTGCTCTGTTTAAGTGTATTAAACAGAATTAACACTTCGTCTTTGTGCAGGAGTCGAATCCTATGCAAGAAATTGCGGTAAGTCAACTTTCTCTTCACTTTAAAGAAATTTGTGATTTTGTGTTTTGCTTCCTTTAAGAATTTGTTATCTTTTCAACCACAGGCTTCTGAAAATGCTTCAGTGTCCATCACCTTCTTCCGACTCTTCCGTGTGATGCGTCTGGTCAAACTGCTGAATCGATCGGAGGGCATCCGTAACCTGCTGTGGACCTTCATCAAGGCCTTCCAGGTTTTCAGAATCATCACCACTTTGTTGCCATCATTATTTTTATTTAAATTCTCTGCTGTGCTTCTGATCAATTTGATTTTCTCTGCAGGGTCTCCCTCATGTAGCTCTGCTCATAGTGATGCTCTTCTTCATCTATGCTGTCATTGGGATGCAGGTAGTCAATAGTGTCTATTCTGTTAAAGACAAAACTTTAAGTCTCTGTGGGCTCTTTGTGTGTATGATTAATGTCACCAAGGCAAGCTGATCTATATACAGTATACTGCTGAAAATATTTTTGGATTGTTCCAACCCTCAGATCTTTGGAAAGATAGCTTTAGTGGATGGCACCCAAATCAATCGCAACAACAACTTCCAGGCATTCCCTCAGGCTGTTCTGATGTTATTCCGGTGAGTTTCGTAGCCAAGATATGGGATTAACAGAATTATATATACAGTATATATATTTTTTTATTAATTAAGAGTGTGCTCATGTGTTTAGATGTGCCACTGGAGAGGCTTGGCAAGAGGTTATGATGGCATCAATGTACGGGAAGAAGTGTGACCCCAAGTCTGATTTCCTGCCTGGAGAAGAGTACACCTGCGGGTCCAACTTTGCTGTTTTCTACTTCCTCAGTTTCTACTGTCTCTGTGCATTCCTGGTTAGAAGCAGTTCTTTTCAGTTTAGCTAGTTTGACTAAGTTTTATTTCCTCAGAAAACTTCAATAATGTTTATCCTGTCTTTCTAACCTACGGTATTCAGATCTTGAACCTGTTTGTAGCCGTCATCATGGACAACTTTGACTACTTGACCCGTGATTGGTCTCTTCTTGGACCACACCATTTGGACGAGTTTAAGAAAATCTGGGCTGAATATGACCCCGAAGCCACGTGAGTGTGAAGACTGAAATTATTATTATTTTCTTGGAAAAATAGGATTTTATAACAAGTTCCTCTAATCTACAGGGGGAGAATTAAACATCTGGATGTGGTCACACTGCTACGAAGTATTCAGCCCCCGTTGGGCTTCGGCAAGTTCTGTCCACATCGCGCTGCATGCAAGGTAAGCCGAACATTCATCCATGTTCGTGCCCATTTGTTCCAATGTACGGTATTTAGAAAGACAGAAAGAGTCTGTCATTGTGTTTGGGGCGACTGTGGCTGAGTGGTTAAAGCAGTCATCTTCCAGTGCGACAGCTGGAGGTTTGATTCCACCAGCAGTCGAATGCCGAAGTGTCCCTGGGCAAGACACTGAACCCCTTATTGCCTCCGATGTGTGACCCATCAGTGTATGAATGTGATAAAGCACTGATTATTGTTTGAATACATAGAGTGCTGTACGAATGGGTAAATGAGGTCACAGATTGTAGTGTAAAGTGTTTTGAGTATCTCGTTAGAATAGAAAAGTGCCATATAAGTACATTTACCATTTGTTCTGTCTGTAGAGGTTGGTTGGTATGAACATGCCTCTCAACAGCGATGGCACTGTTACTTTCAATGCCACCTTGTTCGCTCTGGTCAGGACTGCACTCAAAATCAAAACAGAAGGTACACATTCTCCTGATGATAAACCCGCTTTCTTCAGTCACCTCCTGTAATTCCATAAACCCTTCTCGAAATGATTCCTACAGGAAATTTTGAGCAGGCCAATGAAGAGCTGAGAGCCATCATAAAGCAAATCTGGAAACGCACAAGTATGAAACTGTTGGACCAGGTCATCCCCCCTATAGGAGGCGAGTCTGTCGACACAAACAGCAGCTACCTTTCACCTTTACAAAATAATCTAAAACGTCTGACGAAGAAAACACTGATTTACAGATGACGAGGTTACCGTGGGGAAGTTCTATGCCACCTTTTTGCTCCAAGATCATTTCCGTAAGTTCATGAAACGACAGGAGGAGGAGTATGGTTACCGTCCAACTAAGAAGAGCGCTTCAGGACCAGAAATCCAGGTGAACTTGTTTAGCTGTGATTGCATTGGCTGTGAAACTCCACTGCAGCTGCTGTATCGTCCACTGCTGTATTTCCATCTTTTTTCCTGTCCTTATGAGCACACACAGGGCTTTAGCTTGTCCTGTTCCCGTTTTGTTAATTTTAGGCTGGTTTGAGGAGTATAGAAGAAGAAGCTGCTCCAGAGATGCACAGAGCAATTTCAGGAGACCTGCAAAATGAGGAAGAAATGGACAGAGCCATGGAAGAGGCTGGAGAAGAAGCCATTTACCAGGTATGAAATACATTTTGTTACTGCATTTCACTGTCATGGACACACTATCATGTATGCATCATCATAGTCACTGCCCATTAACTACAAACTTGTTCTCAGGTAGTCTGAAAAAAAAAATCTCTGAAAAGAATTGCAGATATGCCCGTTAATGCTCTCCTAAACCTACCTTCATGTTTTAAAAATCATTGCTTTCTTTCACTCTATGTGAATTTTCCTGCTTGTCTTGCTTTATTTCCAGCGTTCACATAATCTGTTTGGTAACCGAGTAGACTCCTTCACTTCCTCCGAGACCGCCAACGCTCTGAGCACTCAGGTGACCAACCAACGGCCCCTCCAGTTTTCCGAGAGCCAGTCCGAGTCTCCGCCAAACTCCTCTGCTTTGGTGCCCAGCACAGACTTTTTCCCCACAACTGCACCAAAGAGCAACACTAACAACAACGCCTTTGCAGAGTGAGTGCCAACACACCCCGTAGGTTTACTTTGATGACGTACGCTGGTAAATATGTCTGATTTGTTTCCCCCACAAGATTTTCTTTTGAAAGAGAAGGAAGTCCAGAAGAATTGTACAATCCTTATGAAGATGATGAGCCAGGTATGACAGAAATAACTAAGATTTATTGAATAAAATCAGTAAAGGAAGAGTACTTAAGTCACATAAGTAGTATTTATTTGTTTCAAAGGTCACATTTTTGTCTGAATTAAAAAAAAAAAAAACTGTCAACACTAAAGATTAAAAAACTAAATGTCCTTAATTGTTTTAGACAAACACTCCTGGAACTTTCCTGTGAGAACAGACAAAACACAGGTGAGTATGAGGCAGACTCATCTAGCACAGATGACCCTGATTAGAGTATTTTTTGCACAAACATGTTTCTTTTGTAGTTTCCTTATGACCCTAACTATGGAGATGGGCGTAGTTATCAGTATGCAGCAGATCGACTCGTCCAGGAGGTCAGTGGAGAAGTTATAGTCACCTTTATCATTATCCACATAGGTTTTACACCAAAGAATTGAAGAAATTGAATTTTTCTGAACTTGCTATAAGCATTTTTAAAGAGCAAACACAGATTTCTGTTTTTTGGTGGCTTTAATTTAATTTGTTTGTAATATAAATGTGTCAATTGATGTAAAATACTGAATAGAAAAAAATTAACTGCATGTAACAGTTTGTTGATTTTCCTCAGGCTCTTGAAAGAGGTGGTCTTGTATCGTTGGCCAAAGACCCGGACTTTGTCTCTGTAACGAAGGAGGAAATGGCCGAAGCTATGCACATCCCCGTATCTGAAATGGAGGGCATGGCTAGGGGCATCCTCAACGAACGCTCTGGCAGCATCCCCTCTGCTAAAAAGAGACGTCCTGTCCCCGTACCTCCATCTGCTCCTGCTGTGGGACAAAAAAGCAACCACCCAGAGCCGGCTGTTAGGAAAAAGAGACGTCCAATTCCTACCCAGAAGAAACCGGACGACGCAGAAGTTTAAAAAATGTTAGCTGAGTTTACATGGCTAAATTGTGGATTTTTTTTACTCTTCAAAGGGGCTTCCTCTCAATAGCATCAATTTGCTTGTTGACCATTTGACAATCTGCGTCTGCCAGCGTGACTGAAGGTCAAAAAACAGATTGGAGCAAGTGAAAGAATGTCAAGAGTGGTTGAAGCCTAACCAAGGAGAAACTAAACATCTGATAGATCCATTGGACTAATAAAAACACAAACCCATGTCAAAGTAAATCGATTGACGTACTTCTTTCTTTGTAGCATTTATTGAGGAGATCCATTCCACTTAGGGGACACCTGTGAGCGAGTAAAGTGTCTTACTATAGGCTGAGGGAGGCAGGACAGTGACCGCTGACTAAAATGTCTGTCTATAAAAGAAAAAGAAACCGATTTTACTGAAGACGGTGGGAACTTCTTCTTCTTCCGTGAGGTTTAACGGCAGCTCACAACCTTCCGGTGTATTACCGCCGGTGGGAACTTTGTGGAAACGAGTTGCTTTGCCTCCAGGTCCAAAGTCTGACAGCACTTGGGGGAACCTGGATCTTTCACAGCAAAGTATAACGATGTTTTGTAATTTAATCGTACAAAGGTTTACCAACCTTTTCTCTGGTTCAAACAATTTGCAGTTGAAAGTAACCGAGGTATTTTTATTTTTTGTAAATACAGAGGTATAGATCTTGCAATGGGAAATTGTTTGCTCAGTTTCCACAAATGGAATAAATTTACTGTTCCAGATTTTAGGTTTGTTCTTTATATTAATGTTTAAGCTCTTTTGTTTAGAGCAGTTTGGCACAGAGGAGCCTGAAGCATACCTGGAGTATGGTTGATTTAGCTTAAAGGCTCACTGAGGTTTGTATCTGTGGACTTATTTGCACTTGATTCATGTTTTGCTCTAAAACCTATGAGCAAGTCTTCAAGAGGACCGTTTTTATTTTTTAACATTTATCCTCTGATCTGCCTCACTGAAAGGTTTAGAAGACATGGTTAGTTTTAGCGTGTACCGCCCACCTCAACTCTTCTTTACTTCTGAATCTGTACCAGTAAGGTTGATGTTACGTCACTGCACTGTCAAAGAAAATAAATACTCCAAATAAATAATGGCTCTTTTACCGTTTATTTCCCAACTGCAAACGTCACACCTTGCTAAACAGATAAGGAAAATGTCAGCAACAATCGCAGCTGAATACTGACCGCTTAAAATTTACGACGGGAGCTTTAGGGCCACGCTAAGAATTTTTTTTTTACATTGCCATACTAAGAAAAAATTAAAATAATTTTAAAGTCATAAAATTACGAGAATAAAGTCGTACGACTTTTTTTACAGCTCGTTTTTTTCTCTCCCACGAGTCTAATCCATGATGCGACATGTCAATCAATCCAGTAGGCGTGTCAGCAAATGACCAATCAGAAGCTAAATGGTCCTTACCTGCAGAGCTGCGCTGCAGCCCATCAGAGCGTACCACCTTACTGTAAGCAGGTTCAAAGTCCTGATACTGATAATAATCTGATGCTGATGTGCTAACAGATTAACCATCTCCTGATTTGTAAAACCGACACTAAAGTATAACTTAAGATGCTCAACATTCTTCATTTTACCACAGTTAATATGCAGTAAACCTGCTTTATCGTGTCAGAGTTTGGATAATATTACGACTCATTTAGCTTTGGTCATTTGCTGTCATGCCTAGTGGAGTGATTGAAAGGTCACGTCGTGGATCCGACTCGTGGGAAGAAAAAAGAAAAAAAAACACAAGAACTGCAATAAGTCTTGTACGACTTTATTCTCGTAATATTAAGACTTTATTCACGTAATTTTATGGCTTTTAATATATTTTTGTCTTAGCTTGGACTTAAGCTCCGTCGTAAAAATTAGTCCAAGCAGAAAGTGAGTGAGAAGGCTGCTGCTCTGCACACGTTGGTGTGAAAACTGAGCGACTATTTATAGAGACACCACAGAAAGGTGAGACTCCTTATGGAGTGAAATCTAAGCCAACAACGTGCACACACTTGAGGGGTGAAAAAAAAAAAACACTTAAATTTGAAAACTGATAAGTACAGTAAATGAAATAAAAGGAGAACATTTTAATTGTATTTTATTTATTGAAGCAAACAGCAAAACAGACTAGAGGAAATCATCTTATGTGGCTTTGTTTGTTTAGCTAAAGTCATTTCAGAATAACACAAATAAACAACTCTTGGTTTTTATAAGACTGTTCTCTTTGAAGTTATTTTGTTTAGACAGTTTGCGCCAAGCTTCAGAATCTCATTACAGTCCTGCCAGCTGCAGCTAATTCTGAGTTTTATTTAGTTATCACACGAGGGAATGTCTCCAAATACTGGAACAACATTTGCTTTCAGCTTTGAAAATAAAAAGTAGCATTTTAAGTACGCACGCAAATGAAATGAGAGCCACAAAAAGTAAAAAAAGTCAGAAACAACTTGCATTCATTTGACTTCGCATAAGTTCCACTTGATAAAATGGTTTTGATTTTCATTATTAAGTCATATTTGTTTGAATTTATTACAATGCATTATTGTGGCAAATAGACAAAATAGCTCCACTGTTTAAATGTTTGTATCTTACTACAAAAATGCTCCTAATTTACTATCTATAATGTCCAACAAACGCATGATAAAAACACATGTAAAAAACAAAAACAACATAAAAGGCCTAATGAATACATAATATGTGACTACAGAGTAAATTAAACGTACAACTTGCCCACATGGAGATGAGCATGCTCATACTATTCATTTGCACTTGAGCTGGCATCTGGATACTGTGAGAGGTCAAAGGTGAGCACTTTGCTGATGACACAATCTCCTTGCTGTGAATGAAAACAACAAAAGGTTCAATATTAGAATTTCTTAAAAGTCAAAGTCAACTTTATTGTCAAAACTGCAATATGTACACAGGATTGAATTTGCATTTCTCTCTGTCCCTCGGTGCAACAGTAAACATTTAAACACTAAAACATTTAATAAACATAAGCATAAAATGAAATAACAAAAGTGTAATACTGTCCTGAGTTTTTTGCATAGTAGTATAAAAGTGTAAAAAGTATATCTATAAAATAAAATGAAAGTTCTGGCATTGACATTTGTAATAGAGTGACAAAGCAGCATATGAAGTTTATGTACACAGTATATGTATGAGGTAGTTGATATTGGTATAGAGGTAAAGTGGCATATGCAATAAGGCTAGTAAAATATATATATATATCAGCAGTAGCGTAGATATAAAAAGTAGTGTAAATGTAAACAGTAGTAATAAATGTAAACAGTAGTATTGAATGAAGACACTAGGATTATTAGTCATTTTATTTTGGATTATGAAGAATGCCCAAGTTAGATTTTGCATTATTAGAACAGGCCTGAAACTATCCATCCATCCATTATCTTGTGTACAGTGAGTGCCGAGTGTTTAAAATGGGGTGGACAACAACATATTGTTTCACTGAGGTCCAATCAAAGGCCGTTTTTATGCCAAGAAACTGTTGCGGTTTTCAAAGAGTACACTTTGCTAACTGCTAACTATGCTAGCAAGCCTTTCTTTGATAGCAATTTAAAAAAAGAAACATGATAAAAACAGCAGATCTATTGTGTCCGGAGAGCCCAGATAAGTTAGAAAAATCAGTCTATCACGCAGGACTGTGACTCACCCTGTAGAACTGATTGATGAAGATTTAGTCAGCAAAATAAGCTAAAAGGCAGAGTCCTTTAAGTTGTGGTTTACTGGACCAAAGTAATAAAGGACACTGCTCATCTCCTATTTTTTTATCTGCAGGATTAACAACAGTTTTGAGCTAATGAAGGTGTTTTTGACCCTGGAGTATCTGAAAGGAAAAACACGGAGAGAGGATTTTTATAACAGTCTGCTGTCATCGAGCGAATGAAGCTACTGTGGAGTAAACTTGACAATGTCACATCGGACACATCATCAAATTTAAGAGGAAAACATGTCGGTCTGCTGAAAATAATCCAGGTTAAAGTGAAAGAGGAAGACTCTGACCAGGATGTTACGTTTCATCCATCAGGAATCACTGTAAGTCATGCTTTGTGTGTAAAACTGTTAATTGTGTGTGAATTATTAAAAAAAAAAAAAAAAAGTGAAAGACAAAAATGTGTGTGTGAATTATTGTGCAGGTACTCTGCTGTGATGCTGCATAGAGGAGCTGCAGGAGGATGACGTCTGCTTCCATTCCCATCCTGCTGCAGCTGACCTGCTGTCATCAACTTTAGATCTGTAGTTGTAAAGTTTTGTTAGGAGTTTGTAGAGGTGAGCTGCCACTTTATTTGGACCTTTCTCCTGCATTCCATTAGCATAGTGAGGTAACAGACTTGTGGTTTGGTGAAAAAAAAATTTTTTTTCAGGTAAGAGAAAATACAGTGGTTTGTTGTTTTGACCTGAAGTTGGCAAGACTCCACAAAGTCAATAATTTTATTATTGTAAATAAAGTCACTGTTCCATCATATAATCCTGACTTGGTGGCTGCTTGAGTGGTGCAGAAGGTGGAATCTCCCATAATTAATAGTGTCCCGGTGGCTGTTATTGTGCTGGGGTGTAACATCACACAAACACTCCATCCATCTGTTCCCGGTTCCTTTGCTCCAATTTTAGAACTCAGTGTGGCCCGCGAGGCTAAAAGTTTACCCACCCCTGGTTTAGATCTTATTACTATTTTTCTTTTACATTTTATTGTCGGATGTAACTGGGACCCTGTTCACACAATTTCGTTCCACCACATGTACCACATGTGATGTGTATGACAAATAAATAAACTCTGACTCCGACCTCATGACATTAGAGTAAATTATGAACCTGACTCTGGGCTGGTCTGTGTTCAGGACCAGCAAAACATTTGGACACACCTACCCAAAGAGTAGGCAGGTATAACTTTTGACTAGCACTACCGGTATATGTACCGGTAAATTTTAAAATTTTAAAATTTCAACATCAATAAAAATATTTAGGATTATGAAGGTTTGCTTCATGCCTAGTCCCGCTAACTTGCTAAAAACAATTACAATGCTTCCTAGATAAATGCACTGTGATTAGGCTCTAATGAGACTGTTGATGGCCTTACAGGTCAAGTTACAAGCAACTTTAAAAATATAACTTTTCAAGATGTCTATTCTTAAATAGAGAAATGTTTTAAAATGAACAAGAGAAACGCACCTCTGGATAAACACCTATGAGTGAGTCTGCCTTGGTGTAGAACTCCTCCTTCAGAGAAATGACAACGGCCTGGAAGTTCAGCACCGACTGGTCCTTGATGTAATTGGCCACCTTATGAGAACAAAGGCAAAGTTGTAAAACAAGAACAAGAAGCGTACTTAAATAAATCCCATCACTAAGACAATTAGTTGCAAAAATAAAAGTAAAAAAGTAGAGACCTTGCCAATGTTGGTGTTGTCCAGAGCTGCGTCAATCTCATCCAGAACAAAGAAGGGGGCGGGTTTATAGCTGCAAAAATGCAAATATGTTGAAGACAAAAGAAAAATGTAGAAATGTTCACTAACATGTCAGCCAAACATGCATACAGTATTTACCTGTGAATAGCAAACAGTAAAGCCAGGGCAGCAACCGTCTTCTCTCCTCCTGACAGGTTATCCATGGGTCTGAACCTCTTCCCTGGAGCCACGCAGTTGTAGTTGATCCCATCCAGATATGGTTCCTCTGGGTTTTCTGGGCCTAGAAAAGCCTAGAGAAGAAGAACACTCTTTTAATTCAATGTCCCCATCAGATACCAATATTTTTATTGAAGCTGCTTTAAAACAGATTTTCCTATAGGTGTGTCATTTTCTCCTTCCTTCTTGTGAGGGTATGGAATACACAAATAAAGATACTCATCAATCTACCTCTTAGCATGACCAAGATAGATGAAAGCAGTGATTTAACATCAACAACATTTTTCACTCAGACTGAAATGTATTGTGATGGAGAATTTAAGGATTCCCATGCAATCTATTGGTTATTACAGGACTGCTGTATTGTCATAATAAAAGTGATGTGGGCCATGAATTGTGCACCGTGTCATACCATGAAGCAAGATTCCTACAATTACTTGTCATACACAAGACATGTCACTGAATGAGAACAGAACTGTTTGTTCTGCACTGACAAGTCAAAGTTGCCACACACCTGAGCACTGCTGTTGCGCGAGAGCGCCTTGTAGATCTCGTCAATGTTTGTGGCCACAGACTCGAAACAGGTATTAAAACGATCAAAGCGTTCCTTTTTGATCTGCTCAAAGGCTTGCTTGGCCTTTTTGGCTCTCTTACGTGCAGCTTCAAATTCTGGGGGTGGGGGGGTAGACAAACAAAACCATTAATGTAACATTGGCAGATTCTGAAATGACACCATTACCATTTTTTCTCCTGATCACTTCACCCCAGTCTCTACTAAAACTCACCGTCACTCGTCTCCTGGAACTTGTCCCGGACGCTCTCCAGTTTTTCCATGGCTTTCATGTTGGGTGCACTGATCCTCTGCAGGATGCTCTGCTGTTCATTCAGACGCTGCTGCAGTGTGTTCGTCTCTCCCTTTATCTCTTCCTCTGACAATGCATCCTGTAAAAAAAAAAAAAATGTACCGTATTTGTCGGTCTTTAATACGCTTTGACCAATTATTGCCAATAAACCAGAAAAAAAACGTACATAATACGCTTCGGTGTTTAATACACATCTATTATGCGTCACCGCTACGCGACGCGTCAGCGCCTCGTTTGCCCTGCTGAAAATGGCGGCCACAGAAGCGTCAGCACGGAAGGACTTTACAAGATTAAAACAGTAAAAACTATTATTTCTTTGCTAAGAAAAAATATATTTCTTAGCTGACGTTATAGCACAAGGGTTCTCGAGCTTAACCGTTCCTTAATCAATTCACGAAATGGTCAAATCTGCTGAATTTAAATTGTTTCGGTTTGACTTTTTCCAAACAGCCTCGGGGGCGCTACGAAAATAAATTATAAATAAATCGAATTTTATCTCAAATGTCTTCTACAGGTCAACAGTCTGTAAATTGAAGCCATATAATTACACTCTGTAAGCAGAAAAAATATCCACCGAGTGGTTTCTGAGCTGTTTATCTAAACAGTAGGTATCTGTTTATGGTAGCTAACAGCTAACATGCTAAAAGCGATTTTTTTTTTTTAGCTCTAAATATCTTCTGCAGCTAACAGGTTGTAAATGACCACCAAATAATTACACTCTGTAAGTTTCAAGAAAATCTGCGGTGTGGTTTATGAGTTATCTTGCTAAAAAAAACGCTAACAACAACACAGCTAAATGGTAGCTACCTCCAGAGCAGGGAGCCGGGCAGCGACATTCAGTCCGAGCAGAGGAGGCTTTTTTCGGACACATGACGGTCGGTGGACTCTCTGGAAGTGTCCGCTATCAGACAAAAGTGGCACTGCACCATTTTTAGGCCAAAATGAAAAACTGCGAATCAGAGCCAAAAATGGGTCTAAAAATATGGGAAATAGATAATACGCTTCGGTGTATAATACGCAGGACATTCAAATGAGCAAAAAAACTGTGTATTATATACTGATGAATACGGTAATTTCTATTTTTATTTTAATGTCCGACTCCGACTAGTCATCTTTGTTTGTACATTAGTGAGATCACTATAACTGAGCAGAATAATAGCATAACATTATTTATTATTAACATCACCGCCACTTAAAAATATAATCAACTAAAATCCAGAGAGCTACAGTAATAATGCTTTAAATTAAACTGAGGTAGTTCTCATGCTTAAATGTTTAAAGGAACAGAAGTTCCTGCATACCTTCAAGTCTTCATTTAAGATGCTGTAGTCGATCTCTATCAAGGCTTCTTTAGCCAGAACACTGCTGGATGTCCTCTGGCTGCTGGACTCATCTGTCTGGGAGCTTCCCTACAACAGTAGAGCAAAAGGTGACTTTTTAAATTCTCATTAGGAAAAGTTTGTCACAGCTGTTTGCACACCTCTCCTTGGCTGATATCATCCATTGTCCCAGAGCGAAGCGGCAACCTGATATCTTGCATTTTGCAGGCCTGCAGCAGGTTGTGACGGTCACTACGCTTCTGCTCCAGTTTGGTCTCAATGGCAGTCACCTCCTTCTGGAGATGAGTCAACTCTCTGAAATAAACCACACACACACAAAAAAATAAAAAAATGAACATTGGAAAATACAGATAACAAAAATGTAACTTTTATACTAGCTGCAGAAAATTTAAATTGAATTTGTTTTGATAGCCACTGACTTGTTGGCGCCTCCCAGTTTTTTGCGGATCTCCTCCATGTCATGATTTTTATCATTAACCTCAGATTTCTTTGTGAGGTGCTGGTTCTTCAGGTCCTGCAGCTGGGCCATCGTCTCATCAATGATTTTCATGTGTCTGTGCTCCTCCTAGATAAAACCATACAACAAGATTTTACTTTTAAATAAAATAATAACTATATAACTATATA
>JBBPBX010020927.1:31542-42883 GCA_038048925.1 Garcialebias charrua | reverse complement strand
AAAACTAAAGCATAGTACAAAACCTGCTTATTTTGATCTGGGATTTTTTGGACCACACTTCTGGTAGCATCAAGGTGAAGAGTTACATAAATAAATAAATAAATAAACAGCTGTACTTCATAGGCCTGGTCTAGGAGAGTAGTTTGATGTAAGTTTGGTGTGGGTGGGTCAAAAGACCTGAACGCTATTGAGCAAAAGCAGTGATTTATGAATTAATTAATTGTTAAAAATTACAAAATGCATAAAAATGATAAATAAACAGCTGTACTTCATAGGCCTGGTCTTGGAGAGTAGTTTGATGTAAGTTTGGTGTGGGTGGGTCAAAAGACCTGAACGCTATTGAGCAAAAACAGTGATTTATGAATGTTAAAAATTACAAAATGCATAAAAATGATAAATAAACAGCTGTACTTCATAGGCCTGGTCTAGGAGAGTAGTTTGATGTAAGTTTGGTGTGGGTGGGTCAAAAGACCTGAACGCTATTGAGCAAAAGCAGTGATTTATGAATTAATTAATTGTTAAAAATTACAAAATGCATAAAAATGATAAATAAACAGCTGTACTTCATAGGCCTGGTCTAGGAGAGTAGTTTGATGTAAGTTTGGTGTGGGTGGGTCAAAAGACCTGAACGCTATTGAGCAAAAACAGTGATTTCTGAATTAATTAATTGTTAAAAATTACAAAATGCATAAAAATGATAAATAAACAGCTGTACTTCATAGGTCTGGTCTTGGAGAGTAGTTTGATGTAAGTTTGGTGTGGGTGGGTCAAAAGACCTGAACGCTATTGAGCAAAAACAGTGATTTATGAATTAATTAATTGTTAAAAATTACAAAATGCATAAAAATGATAAATAAACAGCTGTACTTCATAGGCCTGGTCTTGGAGAGTAGTTTGATGTAAGTTTGGTGTGGGTGGGTCAAAAGACCTGAACGCTATTGAGCAAAAACAGTGATTTATGAATGTTAAAAATTACAAAATGCATAAAAATGATAAATAAACAGCTGTACTTCATAGGCCTGGTCTTGGAGAGTAGTTTGATGTAAGTTTGGTGTGGGTGGGTCAAAAGACCTGAACGCTATTGAGCAAAAACAGTGATTTATGAATGTTAAAAATTACAAAATGCATAAAAATGATAAATAAACAGCTGTACTTCATAGGCCTGGTCTAGGAGAGTAGTTTGATGTAAGTTTGGTGTGGGTGGGTCAAAAGACCTGAACGCTATTGAGCAAAAACAGTGATTTATGAATGTTAAAAATTACAAAATGCATAAAAATGATAAATAAACAGCTGTACTTCATAGGCCTGGTCTTGGAGAGTAGTTTGATGTAAGTTTGGTGTGGGTGGGTCAAAAGACCTGAACGCTATTGAGCAAAAGCAGTGATTTATGAATTAATTAATTGTTAAAAATTACAAAATGCATAAAAATGATAAATAAACAGCTGTACTTCATAGGCCTGGTCTTGGAGAGTAGTTTGATGTAAGTTTGGTGTGGGTGGGTCAAAAGACCTGAACGCTATTGAGCAAAAGCAGTGATTTATGAATTAATTAATTGTTAAAAATTACAAAATGCATAAAAATGATAAATAAACAGCTGTACTTCATAGGCCTGGTCTAGGAGAGTAGTTTGATGTAAGTTTGGTGTGGGTGGGTCAAAAGACCTGAACGCTATTGAGCAAAAACAGTGATTTATGAATTAATTAATTGTTAAAAATTACAAAATGCATAAAAATGATAAATAAACAGCTGTACTTCATAGGCCTGGTCTAAGAGAGTAGTTTGATGTAAGTTTGGTGTGGGTGGGTCAAAAGACCTGAACGCTATTGAGCAAAAACAGTGATTTATGAATTAATTAATTGTTAAAAATTACAAAATGCATAAAAATGATAAATAAACAGCTGTACTTCATAGGCCTGGTCTTGGAGAGTAGTTTGATGTAAGTTTGGTGTGGGTGGGTCAAAAGACCTGAACGCTATTGAGCAAAAACAGTGATTTATGAATGTTAAAAATTACAAAATGCATAAAAATGATAAATAAACAGCTGTACTTCATAGGCCTGGTCTTGGAGAGTAGTTTGATGTAAGTTTGGTGTGGGTGGGTCAAAAGACCTGAACGCTATTGAGCAAAAACAGTGATTTATGAATGTTAAAAATTACAAAATGCATAAAAATGATAAATAAACAGCTGTACTTCATAGGCCTGGTCTAGGAGAGTAGTTTGATGTAAGTTTGGTGTGGGTGGGTCAAAAGACCTGAACGCTATTGAGCAAAAACAGTGATTTATGAATGTTAAAAATCACAAAATGCATAAAAATGATAAATAAACAGCTGTACTTCATAGGCCTGGTCTTGGAGAGTAGTTTGATGTAAGTTTGGTGTGGGTGGGTCAAAAGACCTGAACGCTATTGAGCAAAAACAGTGATTTATGAATTAATTAATTGTTAAAAATTACAAAATGCATAAAAATGATAAATAAACAGCTGTACTTCATAGGCCTGGTCTAAGAGAGTAGTTTGATGTAAGTTTGGTGTGGGTGGGTCAAAAGACCTGAACGCTATTGAGCAAAAACAGTGATTTATGAATTAATTAATTGTTAAAAATTACAAAATGCATAAAAATGATAAATAAACAGCTGTACTTCATAGGCCTGGTCTTGGAGAGTAGTTTGATGTAAGTTTGGTGTGGGTGGGTCAAAAGACCTGAACGCTATTGAGCAAAAACAGTGATTTATGAATGTTAAAAATTACAAAATGCATAAAAATGATAAATAAACAGCTGTACTTCATAGGCCTGGTCTAGGAGAGTAGTTTGATGTAAGTTTGGTGTGGGTGGGTCAAAAGACCTGAACGCTATTGAGCAAAAACAGTGATTTATGAATTAATTAATTGTTAAAAATTACAAAATGCATAAAAATGATAAATAAACAGCTGTACTTCATAGGCCTGGTCTTGGAGAGTAGTTTGATGTAAGTTTGGTGTGGGTGGGTCAAAAGACCTGAACGCTATTGAGCAAAAACAGTGATTTATGAATGTTAAAAATTACAAAATGCATAAAAATGATAAATAAACAGCTGTACTTCATAGGCCTGGTCTAGGAGAGTAGTTTGATGTAAGTTTGGTGTGGGTGGGTCAAAAGACCTGAACGGTATTGAGCAAAAACAGTGATTTCTGAATTAATTAATTGTTAAAAATCACAAAGTGCATAAAAATGATAAATAAACAGCTGTACTTCATAGGCCTGGTCTTGGAGAGTAGTTTGATGTAAGTTTGGTGTGGGTGGGTCAAAAGACCTGAACGGTATTGAGCAAAAACAGTGATTTCTGAATTAATTAATTGTTAAAAATTACAAAATGCATAAAAATGATAAATAAACAGCTGTACTTCATAGGCCTGGTCTAGGAGAGTAGTTTGATGTAAGTTTGGTGTGGGTGGGTCAAAAGACCTGAACGCTATTGAGCAAAAGCAGTGATTTATGAATTAATTAATTGTTAAAAATTACAAAATGCATAAAAATGATAAATAAACAGCTGTACTTCATAGGCCTGGTCTTGGAGAGTAGTTTGATGTAAGTTTGGTGTGGGTGGGTCAAAAGACCTGAACGCTATTGAGCAAAAACAGTGATTTATGAATGTTAAAAATTACAAAATGCATAAAAATGATAAATAAACAGCTGTACTTCATAGGCCTGGTCTTGGAGAGTAGTTTGATGTAAGTTTGGTGTGGGTGGGTCAAAAGACCTGAACGCTATTGAGCAAAAACAGTGATTTATGAATTAATTAATTGTTAAAAATTACAAAATGCATAAAAATGATAAATAAACAGCTGTACTTCATAGGCCTGGTCTTGGAGAGTAGTTTGATGTAAGTTTGGTGTGGGTGGGTCAAAAGACCTGAACGCTATTGAGCAAAAACAGTGATTTATGAATGTTAAAAATTACAAAATGCATAAAAATGATAAATAAACAGCTGTACTTCATAGGCCTGGTCTAGGAGAGTAGTTTGATGTAAGTTTGGTGTGGGTGGGTCAAAAGACCTGAACGGTATTGAGCAAAAACAGTGATTTCTGAATTAATTAATTGTTAAAAATCACAAAGTGCATAAAAATGATAAATAAACAGCTGTACTTCATAGGCCTGGTCTTGGAGAGTAGTTTGATGTAAGTTTGGTGTGGGTGGGTCAAAAGACCTGAACGGTATTGAGCAAAAACAGTGATTTCTGAATTAATTAATTGTTAAAAATTACAAAATGCATAAAAATTGAGAAATTAACAGCTGTGTCTCGCAGAACTGGTGTTGGAGAGTAGTCTGATGTAAGTTTTGTGTGGGTGGGTCAAGCGTGTAAAATATATTATTTTTTGTTTCTGAAGAGTGAATGCGGTCGGAAATTTGTTGACGGTCCCTAAGCGAACCATGACGTCTCTGAGAAGGGGCAGACTGAGCGCAGCTGCCCAAAATCAGACTCCATGAAGCGGACTGAAGAGAGCAACGCACCCCTGAAGCCACGGAGCTCGAATATCCAACTTCCAACGTAAAACTAACTTTACCGCAGTATTCTTATCTGCTTGTAGTTGTTGTTTTTTTCAAATGGCAACAGATATTTTTACCACTTTATTAAAACAGACACACCTAAATGTCAGTTTTGTAACATATTTCTATTTTTCTCATCCTTTTAATCTTTAACTTTATTCCTACCTAATTAAGTTTCAGTTTTAACATTTTTAAGATTGAAATGCAGTAAAGTGGTACAAATATCCTGACCTTTAGAAACTATTTTAAATATTTACTCCTTTTTCTTTCTTACCTTTAAATAAAGCTGTATGGATACCCTTAGATTTATTCATCCATTCATATATGACAGTAAAAAAAAACTGTTTGCATTGTTGGGACAGCAAGGAAATACTGTTATTGACTGCAAAGTAAAATAATAATAATAATATCACAGTATCTGGAAAGCGTGTCAATTATTATTATTATTATTTTAGAAAAAAAATGTTAGAAATATGTTTTTGGGACGGTCTCCAAGTGGTTCAGACTCTGAATCAACTTTTAGTTCATTTCCCCTCCTCTCCCCATGTATCTGTGATGTTTTGAGTCTGACCAGTGGTCAGCTTGGTGGTTCAAATTGCAAAAAAAATTGATAAGAACTTGGAGAAGTGGAGATATGACCTTGAAAGAAGAGGACTGAAAGTCAGCCGTAAGACAGAGTACATGTGTGTGAATGAGAGGGAGGCCGGTGGAACAGTGAGGCTACAAGGAGCAGAGGTCACAAAGGTGCAGGACTTCAAATACTTGGGGCCCACTGTCCAGAAAAATGGGGGGTTGGGTCCACTGTCCAGAAAAATGGAGTGTGGTAAAGAGGTGAAGAAGAAAATCGAAGCAGGATGGATAAAAGTTTCAAGAGTGATTTGTGACAAAAAGGATGTCAGCCAGGGAAGTTTACAAAACATGAGACCAGCTATGTTGTATGGTCTGGAGAGAGTGTCATTGACAAAAAGACAGGAGAAAGAACTGGAAGTAGCAGAAATGAAGATGCTGAGGTTCTCCTTAGGAGTGACAAGGATGGATAAGATCAGGAATGAGATCATCAGAGGTACAGCACATGTTGAACAACTGGGAGATAAAGTTAGGGAGGCCAGACTGAGATGGTTTGGACATGTCCAGAGGAGGGACAGTGGGTATATTGGTAGAAGGATGTTAGAAATGCAGCTGCCAGGAAAAAGACAAAGAGGAGATTATGGATGCAGTTAGAGAGGACATGGAGGTAGTTGGAGTGAGGACAGAGGATGCAGAGGACAGAGTGAGGTGGAGGAGGATGACTCGCTTTGGTGACCCCTTAAGAGGGAAAAGCCAAAAGAAGAAGGGAAAAAAAAAAACGAAGTTAGAAAATATACTGTGTAAACCAGTAGACTAACAGTATTTAAAATGGGTTGAAAAGTTTTGCAAACACTAAAATAGGGAAGCACAATATTATCGGCATGGTATCGGTATCCGCCGATATTAGCGATAAAGTTAAATATCAGACATCGGCCATTCCATCAAAATAACTCACAGTTACAAGAGACTTCTGTTTTAAGTTAATTTTTAATTTAATAAACTGTCTAATGCACAACTACTCATGTGCTTTTCAGTTGTAGCTTGTGAACAGGTTGAGTTTAGATTTGTAAAATTTTACAAATTTGCACTGTTTGAGTGTTGTCACTGTGTTAGAGAGTAAATGTCATGAATAAGTTTGACATTAAACATAATCCAAGTTGAAGTGTTGCATCGTTTTCAGCCCCCTTTTTGGCATCTGCATTTGGTTACAGGACAAACTGACCAAGACCATGCAGAATAATGTAGTATTTTAATTCCACAGCAGAGAAATCTATGTAGACTCTGTAAGTAGGTCTAGGGGAAACATATCGGTATTGGTATCAATTATCGGCCAAATAAATTTTAACATATCGGCATGTCAGATATCAGTCAAAAATCCAATATTGTGCATCCCTACACTAAAAATTATAGTATTCAAAGATACAATACTGGAAATGGAAATTAAAGTTTTATATTCATAAAGAAACATTGGGATTGGGAGTGGTGGTGCAGAGGTTAAGAAGGTGCGCTTGTGATCGGAAGATCGCCGGATCAACCCCCGGTACCGACAACATCAAAAATCTGGGTGGGATAAGTGAAGCAGTCACACTTGTCTCCATCCTCATCTGCCCCACTCTGGGCCCTTGAGCAAGGCCCTTAACCCACACCATCTGCTCCCCCGGTAACCCTAGATATAAGCTCTCTACTCCGCAGAGGGCTGTGGTTGCTTGGTGGTCTGTGGTTGTGTCAGGAAGGGCATCCGGCGTAAAAACTATTGCCAAGTCTTCGTGCGACTAGTTCGCTGTGGTGACCCCTGACGAAGGGAGAAGCCAAAAGAAGAAGAAAAAAAAATTTCATAAAGAAACATAACGGTGCCCCAGGCTGTACCAGAAAATCTGAAACTAGTTACTGCTCCTGCTACTTGTACTTGCAAATAACCAAAAAAAACTTTATGAAAACATCATGCAATGCAAAAGTGACTGTGATGTAAAGTTTTATAAATTAGTGTTCACACACAAACCATCGTCATTTCTGAGATGGAAATTGTTCTAATTGTGTTGGCTCTGCTCAGAAAATTAAACTCTGTTTTTGTAAACTGATGTTGGTCAAAAGGCTATTTACAACAGGTAAGATGTTCATTGCTCATAACCTTTTCACAGAACCACATTTTAAAAGACCTGAACCACTCATTTAAGGTGTGACAACATAATGAGCTGCCACCTCTGGTGCTCATTTTGTGGTCAGACCTTTAACAGGTGGTTCAGAGTAGAAGATTAAACAAATGACCAACAGAGAAAAAGTGGGGGTACGGAAATTTGGACCAGTTCAATTAGAACCAGCACACTGAAAGAACACACTGTCTCTGTGTTATCAGGGTGGTTGTCGAGTGTGGGAGGTGGTTCTGTTCTTGAAAAATGGATAAGTGAAACAAAGATAAGACTTCTTCACTCCTTCAGCTTATCAAACCAAGCACTTTCACTTATTTCAAAACTGCTTCTGCTTGGTTAATAATTTATCAAAAAGAAACCTCCTCATGAAACACAGCTTTCTGTTACACATTTAAAGACATCTGTAATGGTTATGGATTATATTCCCACCACCAACAACAAAAAAATCCTTCCTACCATGACGCCAGTGAAGAGACACACGGCCTTGCCACAGCTGGTGTTGGGTGCAACATCCCCATAGCCCACTGTGAGGAAGGTGATGGCTATGAGCCACAAGGCTGTGTCCATGTGGCCCGTCGATGCTTGGCTTCGCCTGCAGGGTGGGGGGGGACAAATGGGCTGTTAAAACACACACGGTTCATTCTTATAGTTCCACCGCAGTTTCTAAGTCATGCTGCCAATTTTTTAACCTTAACTACAAATAAAATGATCAATGCCCCTTCAAATTTAAATTAAGAACCATATTCCCTGTTTGAAATATTTATAGTTACCGGTACTTTGTTTTTCTTTTTCAGCGCTTCCAGTCTTGAAATTGCAACAGTAAGCAAACTTACGTGAAAAGTTTGGCAATTGATTTAATCCAGATGCCCTTTCTGACACAACCTGGGCTTGAACCGTTGCAGCTTCAGGATTTCCAGTCTGCGACACTGATCACTGAACTACTGTGTCCCTCATGTTTATTAATACTTAAACAAATCCACTAATTGTTTTAATTTTTATCTGTAAATCCTTGTAAAAAAATCTAATATTTTATTAAATATGGGTCAGTATTATAGTGAAGGAGTTCTAAAACATCAATTTAAGATAGATTAAACAACTTATTTCAACTTTATGATTAATTAACTGTTGACAATAAATTATGTTGCAAATCAAATTGCCTTTTTCATTAATGCACGCAACTAATAAATTTTGATGTGGTCTTCCCTGCGTTGCAAAATCCCCAGAGTCACACCATTAAAGCTTAGAGAGTGTTGGTTAATATCAGTGGTGTATATTGATAATATAACAATATTTCCAAAAGAAAATTATAGCTTAATTTCAGCTTGTTGACTTTTTTTGGCATAACAGAACTCTTTCAATACAAATTTACAAAAATTCTGACAAACTGAAGAAATTAAAAATTTTAAAATGCTACATAAACACTTGTATTTGTCTAAATATCTTCCTATACGGTTAAATGAATACTTTAATTTGTATTTTTGTGTTGATATCACGTTAAGTAATGTGTTTAATAACGGTTCAGTTGATAAATCAAAATCTGTTACCAAAGCTGAAGTAAATTAGCAAATTAATACAAAGAACATGTGTGTACACTTGAAGGAATAAATTTAATTAGTTATGCACATTTAAGATATTTGGGGGATTGAAATAGTCACTTATGAAGAATAAATAGTAGAGAAGCTTGTTTCAAAATGATTTATGGCTTTAATACTTTTCCTTCTTGTGCTCTTTCATTACCATACTTTTTAAAAATCTAATTGCACAAGACTGAAATGAGAAAAACTTTCAATTAAATTTTAACTGTGCAGATGACCTCAAATAGACAAACATTCAAATAGATGTTTGCATTATGCTACCATTTGATTGGAATGCTTTTATAGCAACAACAAAAATGGATCATGGCAATGCAATCCCTCAGTGGAAATTAATCTTATATTAAGAAGTAAAATCCAACCGTGAGACAGCCTAAATATACATGGCAATCAATAAGGAATGTCTCATGTTTATGCACTTCACAATAAGTGGTTCTTTAAATGTGAAGATGTGAACATGAATGATTCTGATAGTGATTGTATTACGATGTGGTCCAGTAATGGACGTGTGACCTGTCCAGGATGCACCACGCCTCTTGCACAGTCACTGTTGGGCATATGCACTAGCGACACCCAAGACCCAGAAAGAGATGTGGGCAAAGATAGTAAATGGATGGATGTCCTGTGTCTGATTTAACATTAAAAACAAAGCAAACTATACACAAATAAGTAAGAAATGTGTGCTATGTCACATAAAATTAAAGTTTAAGTCATATTTAGTCAAAATAAAACGTCTATTTTCAGATTTCTGACTTAACTTACATTTTGATACCATCCTGACATCATGAGCACTTCCAGAGATGTGGCTCGATGTGTCTTGTCTCGCAAAATAGGGCACATTTTTAAACTTTTTAATGTTTTGAGAAAACAAGCTTTGAGATTTTGAGCTGTTACCCATCTTCACTGAAAGTAATTTTAATGCAAAAACAACATCCAGATGTTTCCACATAAAAGAAAACAATTTTTTTAAGGTTATTTGTCATGTCTGTGTTTTGTGATGTCTGTGTCTGCTTGTGATTATTTCTTATATACAGCAGTCCCTCACTACATCGCAGTTTGACTTTCGCGGACTCGCTCTTTAGCTGTTTTTCAAAGTAAGAGTGGACATGACACACAAATGATGGACTGATGGATGGATTGTTTATCCATCCATCCAACCATCCATTCTCTTGCGCTTATCCGGGGTCAGGTTGTGGGGTAGCAGCCCAAGTACTGATAATGTTTGAACTGTATTGGTTTGTTAAGTGTCCTTGGGTGTCCTGAAAGGTGCTTTTAAATAAAATGATTATTATTATATATTATTATTATAAGTAGGGAGGCCCAGACTTCCCTCTCCCCAGCCACTTGGGCCAGCTCCTCCGGGGGAATCCCAAGGCGTTCCCAGGCCAGCCGAGAAACATAGTCCCTCCAGCGTGTCCTGGGTCTTCCTCTGAGTCTCCTCCCGGTGGGACATGCCCAGAACACCTCACCAGGGAGGCATCCAGGAGGCATCCTAACCAGATGCCTGAGCCACCTCAACTGGCTCCTCTTGATGTGGAGAAGCAGCGGCTCTACGCTGAGTCCCTCCTGGATGACTGAGCTTCTCACCCTATCTCTAAGGGAGAGTCCAGACACCCTGCGGAGAAAACTCATTTCAGCCGCTTGTATCTGAGATCTCGTTCTTTCGGTCACAACCCAAAGCTCATGACCATAGATGAGGGTGGGAACGTAGATTGATCGGTAAATTGAGAGCTTTGCCTTTTGACTCAACTCTCTCTTCACCACGACAGCACCTGCTTCACTGCCGACGTTGCACCTATCCACCTATCAATCTTACGCTACAGTTTTCCCTCATTTGTGAACAAGACCCCGAGATCCTTAAACTCCTCCACTTGGGGCAGGACCTCCTCCCCGACCCAGAGAGGGCACTCTACCCTTTTCCGTCTCAAGACCATGGCCTCGGATTTGGAGGAACTGATCCTCATCCCGGCCGCATCACACTCGGCTGCAAACCGCTCCAGTGAAAGCTGTAGATCACGACCTGATGAAGCCAATAGGACCACATAATCTGCAAAAAACAGAGAAGAAATCCTAAGGCCACCAAAACGGATCCCCTCAACACCTTGGCTGCGCCTAGAAATTCTGTCCATTGAAAGTTATGAACAGAATCAGTGACAAAGGGCAACCTTGGCGGAGTCCAACTCTCACTGTGAATGAGCCTGACTTACTGCCAGCAATGCGGACCAAGCTCTGACACCTGTCATACACGGACTTAACAGCCTGTATTTTCATTCATTCATTCAACCTTTATTTAGTCAGGTAAATCTTTTGAACCTCAAGGGCTCATTTACGAAAGCGACCTGCTAAAACTAAAGAACAATGAACAGCAGTGGTATAATTTCCTTAAACAATAAACAATAAACAAACAAACAATAAACAATAGAAAACAAAAGAGAGAAAAAAAAAAAAAAAAAAAGTTTTTTTTTTTTTTTTTTTTTTACAAAGTATCAAAAAACTAGCAAAACATTATAAG
>JBBPBX010020927.1:0-30208 GCA_038048925.1 Garcialebias charrua | reverse complement strand
CTCCTCCAGACAGGCTCTGAGTCCATTTTTGAGAGTTTCATTGAGTCGTTCCACACCACCATTGCTCTCTGGGTGATAAACTGCTGTCCTGATGTGCCTGATGGAGCGTAGTGTGAGGAACTCTGTGAACTCTGCTGAGGTGAACTGGGCCCCATTATCCGTTGTAACAACACTGGGGAGGCCCCAGCGTCCAAACAGGTTGTCCAGGCAGTCTATGATGGTGTGTGCAGTGATGGAGCTCAGTTGGCAAACCTCAGGCCACTTCGAGTGAAGATCATGAACAACCAGCAGGTAGCGGGCATGAGCAGGTGCCCCATGAAGTTCCCCACAGATGTCGACCTGAATATGTTCCCAAGGTGAAGGTGGCCAAGGGGTCGGGGTGAGAGGGGCTGTGGCAGGCTGGCCAGTTTTCCCACTCAAAAGGCAGCAGGCGCAGTTACGCACCAGCTCCTCAACGTCAGAGTCTATACCGGGCCACCACACTGTATCACGGCAGCGCTGCTTCACCTTGACCACCCCCAGGTGCCCCTCGTGCGCCATATGCAGTACCCTGGCCCTGAGGGTTTCTGGAATGACTGCCCGGTGACCACGAGCAAGGCACACCGCCCCCCAGCAGGAGAGTTCGTTGCGGAAACGGTAGTAGGGAAGCACCCTGTCATCCACTTGGGCAGGCCAGCCATCCTGCACATAGGTACGGAGCACTGCGAGTGCCTCATCTGCAGCTGAGGCCTGCTGCAGCTCTGTCAGGGTAACTGTTGAACTGAGGGGTCCATGCAGGACTTGAACCCAATCTTCATCATTCTCTGTGTCTGGTGTTGCTCCGACCGTCTCCCTCGTCACTGACACAGCTCTCGACAGGAGATCAGCCACCGTGTTAGCCCGCCCAGGCATAAACTCCAGGCTGAAATTGTACTGATTTAGCCTGTCAGCCCACCTCAGGAGTCTCATGGGCCTGTGCCCAGAGCCTTGGGTCGCCAACAGTGCTGTTAGCGCCTGGTGGTCTGTGCGGATGGTGAACGGTCTGCCATAGAGATAGACATGCCAGCGTTCACATGCCCACAGGCAGGCTAGGGCCTCCCGCTCCCCCACAGAATATTTCTGCTCTGCTGGAGTAAGCGCACGTGAGGCAAAAGCGACAGGGCGTTCCACCCCGTCATGAATCTGGGAGAGCACAGCACCTAGCGCCACCCCAGACCAGGGTGGGAGCGGTCAAGCTGAAATGAGTTAGCGTGGGTGGGGACGTGAGCTGTTGTTTGATGATCTGCACAGCGTTGTGGCATGCTGGTGTCCAGTCCCACGTGATGTCCTTCCAGAACAACCGGCGCAGAGGAGCCGTTGAGTCCGAGTAAGGTGGCATGAATCTGAGGTAGTAGGCCACCATTCCCAGGAAGGAAGACAGCTGGGATGGTGATTGTGGGTCCGGCAGGGACAGGATGGCTTCAGTGTGGGACAAAATTGGGGCAATGCCGTCTTTCGAGAGCCTGAAACCCAGAAACTCAACATCGTCAGCCCCAAACATGCACTTCTGAGGGTTCAGCGTGACCCCATGTTGTTGGAAACGCTGAAAGACCTGCTCTAGGTGAGCATCATGCAGTGCAGTAGATGGTGCATGCACCACCACGTCGTCCAGGTAGATGGAGACGCCTTGGATACCAGCCAATATCAGTGTCATTATCTTTTGGAAACAACACGGGGCCGATGAGAGACCAAACGCCATGCGTTTAAATCTGAAAACTCCCACATGCGTGACAAACGCTGTGAGGTCCATACTTTCTGGTGCTAGAGGAACCTGCAGGTAGCCGTGCCGTAGGTCCATCTTGCTGAAGACTGTGGAGCCGTGAAAATGGCTGGTGAGTTCCTCAGCTGTGGGTAGAGGATACTTGTCAGGTACGATGGCTTTGTTCACATCAGTGAGGTCCACACAGAGTCGCAGTCCACCCCCTTCTTCTTGGCTATCACCAGGTTTGATACCCACGGTGAGGCATTGACAGGCTCTATGACGTCCTCCTCCACCAGGCGACGCAGCTCGGCCTCTACAGCATCACGGAGAGCAAGGGGAATGCGCCGAAGAGGCTGGATAACAGGACGGACCGACCAGTCCACCGTAGGCTGATGGACAAACCCTGTCATGCAGCCCAGTCCGCTGAACAGTTGTGGATAGCGGTCGGGCCAGGACGAGGAACAAGTCTAGGCCCATAATGTTAGCTCCCTTCCGGGTGATGTAGAACTTGGCGTCAGGCGTAATTTGCTGATCATACTGGACAGGGAGGCGGACCACACCCAGAGTGTCGATGGGAGAGTGACCGTAGCCCAACAGGGGCGCGTACTTCCTCGCTTCCGCCAGTTCAGTGTGTCCCAAAGCCAGCAAGTAGTCCTCAAACGCCGTCCGCCATCTGTCCCACGGGACAGCCGGGTCGCTGGGGACAGGCAGGAAAGGTGGCGGTGGTGGTAATGCGAGTCCGGACATCCTCGTCTGCCAAAATGTAGCGTCCGCGGGAACTCAATGACCACACTGTGTCGCTTCGTTGCACCAAACTTTACTGAACTCAAAACTCCCCTCACCCACACATCGGTGACAAAGGGCAACCTTGGCGGAGTCCAACTCTCACTGTGAACGAGCCTGACTTACTGCCAGCAATGCGGACCAAGCTCTGACACCTGTCATACAGGGACTTAACAGCCTGTATCAAAGGGCCTGGTACCCCATACTCCCGGAGTACCCCCCACAGGGCCCCTTGAGGGACGCAGTCGAATGCCTTCTCCAAGTCCACAAAGCACATGTAAACTGGTTAGGCAAACTCCCACGCACCCTCCAGGACCCTGCTGAGGATGTAGAGTTGGTCCTGTGTTCCACGACCAGGACGACAACCATACTACTCATCCTGAATCCGAGGTTCGACTATCCGACGGACTCTCCTCTCCAGAACCCCTGAATAGACCTTACTAGGGAGGCTTAAGAGTGTGATCCCCCTATAGTTGGAACACACTCTACGGTCCCCCTTTTTGAACAGGGGAACCACCCCAGTCTACCAATCCAGGGAAACTGCCCCCGATGTCCACGCGATATTGCAGAGCCGCGTAAGCCAACACAACCCCACAACATCCAGAGCCCTAAGGAACTCAGGGTGAATCTCATCCACCCCTGGGGTCCTGCCACCGACGAACTTTTTAACCACCTCGGTGACCTAAGCACCAGAGATTGGAGAGCCCGACCCAAAGTCCCCAGGCTCCGCTTCCTCAGTGGAAGACGTGCCAGTGGGATTGAGGAGGTCTTCGAAGTATTCTGCCCACCGACTCACAACATCTTGAGTTGAGGTCAGCAGCCTGCCACCCCCACTATAAATAGTGTTGGTGGTGTACCGCTCCCCCCCCCACACACTGAAATGCCAGATGGTGGATCATAATCGCCTCGAAGCCGTATAGAAGTCATTCTCCATGGCCTCTCCGAACTCCTCCCATGCCCGAGTTTTTGTCTCAGCAACCACCCGAGCTGCATGCCGTTTGAACTGCCGGTACCCATCAGCCGCTTCCGGGGTCCCACAGGCCAAAAAGGCGCAATAGGACTCCTTCTTCAGCCTGAAAGCATTCCTTGCCGCCGGTGTCCACCACCGGGTTTGACGGTTGCCGCGACAACAGGCACCAACAACCTTATGGCCACAGCTCCGATAAGCCGCCTCGACAATAGAGGCACGTAACATGGCCCACTCGGACTCAATGTCCCCCACTTCCCTCGGAATGTGTTCAAAGCTCTCCCGGAGGTGGGAGTTAAAGCTCCGTCTTACGGGAGACTCTGCCAGACGTTCCCAGCAGACCCTCACAATACGTTTGGGTCTGCCAGGTCTGACCGGCATCCTCCCCCACCATCGGAGCCAACTCACCACCAGGTAGTGGTCAGTTGACAGCTCCGCCCCTCTCTTCACCCAAGTGTCCAAGACATGCGGCCGCAGATCAGATGAGACGACAACAAAGTCGATCATCGAACTGCGACCTAGGGTGTCCTGGTGCCAAGAGCACATATGGACACCCTTATGCTTGAACATGGTGTTCGTTATGGACAATCCATGACGAGCACAGAAGTCCAATAACAGAACACCACTCGGGTTCAGATCAGGGGGGCCGTTCCTCCCAACCACACCCCTCCAGGTCTCACTGTCATTGCCCACATGAGCGTTGAAGTCCCCCAGTAGAACAAGGGAGTCCCCAGGAGGTGCACTCTCCAATACCCCCTCCAAGGACTCCAAAAAGGGTGGGTAATCTGAGCTGCCGTTTGGCGCATAGGCACAAACAACAGTCAGAGCCCGTCCCCCCACACGTAGGCGAAGGGAGGCTACCCTCTCGTTCACCGGGGTGAACCCCAACGTACAGGCACCAAGATGGGGGGCAACAAGTATGCCCACTCCTGCTTGGCGCCTCTCACCAGGGGCAACTCCAGAGTGGAAGAGTGTCCAACCCCTCTCAAGGAAACTGGTTCCAGAGCCAGAGCCATGCGTTGAGGTGAGTCCGACTATTTCTAGCCGGAACCTCTCAACCTCACACACTAGCTCAGGCTCCTTCCCCACCAGAGAGGTGACATTCCACGTCCCAATGGCCAGCTTCTGTAGCCGAGGATCAGACCGCCAGGGTCCCCGCCCTCGGCCACCACCCATCCCACATTGCACCCGACCCCTTTGGCCCCTCCCACAGGTGGTGAGCCCATGGGAAGGGGGACCCACTTCTCCTCTTCAGGCTGTGCCCGGCCGGGCTCCATGGGTAAAAGCCCGGCCACCAGGCGCTTGCCAGCGTGCCCCACCTCCGGGCCTGGCTCCAGAGTGGGGCCCTGGTGACCCGCGTCCGGGCGAGGGAACATTGACTCCATTTATTTTATTTATCATAAGGGGTCTTTGGGCTGCACTTTGTCTGGTCCCTCATAGGACCTGTCTGCCTTGGGTGACCCTACTAAGGGCATGAAGCCCCTGACAGCATAGCTCCTAGGATCATTGGGACACTCAAACCCCTCCACCACGGTAAGGTGGCAGCCCAGGGAGGAGATGGATTGTTTATTTAAAATAAATTGTTTTAAATGATTTAGTACCTGTGTTCAGCCCACAGGTGCAGGGAGAAGCTCCCTCTGCAGCCTGTCATGACCTCCACTCTCTGCCACCTGTGGCTCTATGCCACGCCCACATTTCTCCTGTGCTAAAGCAGCATCGTGAAGGATTAACCCTTTGCTGTCCTGTTGTGCTTCTCTTCTCCACGCTTTAAATTTAAAATTTTAATATTTTAAATAAACAACCCATGTACAGTATTGTTTATTTAAAATATTACAGTATTAAAAATTTAGTTGTTTATTTACACAGAAGGAAGGAGATTGGGAGATGATGAGTGTGACTGCAGTGGTGAATTGGGCGGGCAGAGAGCAGAGATCATGCATGCTGTGCTCTTTTAGAGCTTTTAAACAACCTTCCATCCATCCCTTATCTTCCGGTTGTTCTGAAGTTGGGTCATGGAGGCAGCAGCTTGAGCATGGAGGCCCAAACATCTCTTTCCACAGCCACCTCTTCCAGCTCTTCTGGGGGAAGCCCAAGGCGTTCCCAGGCCAACTGAGAGATGTAGTCTTTCCAGTGTGTCCTAGGTCTTCTCATGGGTCTCCTCCCAGTTGGACATGCCTGAAGCACATCCCTTGGGAGGCGCCCAGGGAGCATCCTTACCGGATGCCCAAACCATTTCAACTGGCTCCTCTCGATGTGGAGGAGCAGCGGTTCTACTCCGAGTCTCTCCTGAGAGAGTCGGGAGAGTTCAGCTACCTTGCAGAGGAAACTCATTTCAACCTCCTGTATCCGCAATCTCATTTTTTCAGTCACCACCCAGAGCTTGTGACCATAGGTGAGGGTAGAAACAGACCGACCGGTAAACAGAGAGCTTTGCCTTACAGCTCAGCTCTCTTTTCACCACAACGGATCGGTACAGAGTCAGCAATACTGCAGACGCTGCACCAATCCGTCTGTCAATCTCACGCTCCATTCTTCTCTCACTCGTGAACAAAACCCCAAGATACTTGAACTCCTCCACTTGAGGCAGAACCTCATCCTCGACCTGAAGAGAGCAATCCACCCTTTTCCGGTTGAGGACAATGGCCTCGGATTTGGAGGCGCCGACTCTCATCCCAGCTGCTCACACTTGGCTGCAAACCGCCCCAGTGAGAGCTGAAGATCACAGCACGATGATGCCAAGAGTTTAAAAACATTGTTTAGAATATTGAAAGAGCATGGGCAGGGTTTATAAAGCCTTCATATACGTATATACTAAAATAAACTACTTACTGCTACTACTACTACAATTTGTACTACTATTCCTACTTCACAGTTTTTCACTTATTGCGTGTGAGCGTAGTCCCAAACCCCCGTAATAAACAAGGGACTACTGTAGTCCTAAGTCTGTTTTTCCTGTGTTTCCAATTTCCCCAGTGTTCCTTTCCTCATGTAGTCAGCTCCTTCCATTCACACCTGTTCCTCAATGTCTTTCTCCAGGTGCTCATCGTTGTGTCTTGTTAGTGTCCCTTTAAGTTCAGCGTCTCTGTGTATCCACGTTGTCGAAGTAGACTGTGCTTCCCACAGCCTCTCATGTTCTGTTCCTCGTGTTCCCCTTTACCCAAGTAAGTTTTGCTGCCTCGTCAGCTTTTGTTTTGAGTTTTTTTGCTTAATAAATATATATTCTTTATTTATCTTGAAGTCCTCTGTGTCTGTCTGCCTTTGGATTCGGCACCATGCTGATCTAGACAGTTATTCACATATCATTTAATGAGTTGCGGTTGCCTGATGGTCAGTATCTCAGACTTGTAATCCTGAGAGCATCCAGTGTAAATCAGTTGCCAAATATTTCATGCAAGTTTGCTGGCTGTGGTGCCCCCTGAAGAAGGAATCAGCTGAAAGAAAACCTATTATACCCCCACCCACTCCCAATTTCATTTGTTGTTTTAGCTTTATTGTTGTGTTGTGTTGTGTAGTCTTTATGTTGTTCACTATTGGACTGTATTGGTCAGTTTATACCTCTCACACAGAGTAAGCATCCAGGACACAGTAAGCCAGAAGAGGAGGATGAAGACCAGCAGTGTACGTGCTGGGTGTTTGTTCATCAGTACTTTTAGAACAAAGCGAAAGCTGAAGTTGATATTGTTAAGCGAGCCAATGCTCCTGTAGGAGGCGCTCAGCAGCACTTTGCTGTGCAGCAAAATGGCTCTGTGGACCAAGTATAGGCGGAGGAACATCAGCACGGATAACAGTATATCCATGTCCAACAGGGCCTTGGTGTGATGAACAGAAACACAGACGGAAGCGGTGGTGGAGGAGTTGACGTGGTGGGCCACGTCCCAGTATGATCCGACTGGGTGGATGATGCAGACCAACAGCTCCAGAATGATCACCAGAACTCTGTGGCTGGTCATAGCAATTCTCCAGTCCACCTGGTTGTGATCAATGATGAACAACTAAAATGTAGAGGACGACAGTGAAAAGAAAGAGAAAAAAAAAGATAAATACTGTATACATGTACAGTAGTGATAAAACCAGGTAGAACAGAGTCACAGAATAAAAGGAAATCTACTTTCATATTGTTGGTTTATGAGCCATTATAGAGAATTAGCAAAACCCACATTTACAAAGTAAAAAATCTTTATCTTGTAACCTATTGTTGTCTTATTGGTGCTCTGAGTCGATCGCGGTTCAGTGGTTTCTGCAGAGTTACCAGATCTTTGAGAACTGACCTCAGGGTCTCCATGAGTTTCAGATCAAGGAGGTTTTCTGACCTTTTTTCCAAAAGTTCTTTGTTCTGATCTTTGAGAGACTTTATAATCACAGAACCTGGATTGTTAGAAAAAGTTGGCAAGTTCCAGGGTAGATTTATGAGTAAGCTCACTCCTTCGGATGAAACGTAATGATGGAAATTACAGTTCTTTTTATGGTATAAAGATTGTCTTGGTTCAGCAACCAAAAAGAGTTTGGGGTTTTTCAGCTCTAGCTCTTCACGAGCAGCACAAAATGAAAAGCTGTTTAAGAGGCAATCCCAGACATGGATCAATTAAGGAGGCTTCATAGTGGCCATGAGTTAGGACTCTTGGTATTGCACCTTTTCTTTTCTTGACAAAGTATTTTCTAGATTTTCCAAACAATCAAGAGAAAAACTGATCATGGAAAATAAGTTTGCAGCAGTCATACTTCCTGCAGAATTTGAGTTTGTCCTTGATGATTTTCATGGACAGAAGCTTGCTGTCATTCCTGTCACAAAACCACTGTCCAATCAAAAATGTGCACCGTTACTGGATATTCACAATCCATGGGCTAAAAATGTCTAACTGTTCACTTGGTGGCAACACAATTCTGTAATGCCTCCTCAGGAAGAAACATCCCTGGTGCTTCATGGACACTCTTGGATCTCCTCAAAGCACTTGAACCTCACTTTGAAGTTCATTCTTGATTGTGATGGAAAGCAATGAAAGCTCATTGCTTTTCTACCACAATGAGATGTTTTTTTTCTAAAAAATGCAAACTTGGAAACGACAACAAAAAAACAGCATCTGATGTGAAATGTACTGCCTCTGCTTTTTTTTTTTTTTCACCTGGATTTACTAATTGGAATCTTGTGTGACCCAATTTCTCAAAGTATTTGACCTATTCAACAAAGTTCATGCTTAATCATTCAATCCAATAATTCTCAGTCAGGTCATCTGGATGAGTGAGCATGAACTTTGTTGCCTTGAACCACTTTGGCCGTGGCTGCCTGCTTGGGAGGAGTCAACGGGGGACAGGACAACCCCCAGAAACCATCTTGGCTCCAGCAAACTGGCTGGTCCACTTAAGGTGTTTATTGCTTGGTGGGGAAACAGTTTGCTGGAACTCCTCTGTCTGATGATGCCCTCCGGATAGAGGGCGAAACGTCTCTATAAAAAAGAAACTGTCCAGTTGACCCGACTGAGAATTACATGTATTGGATTTGACCTATTGTTACTTTTGTTTTATACCAATGATAGTGTTACTGTTGGGCTTTTGTTGTTGTTGTTGTTTTTAGCTTAAAGGAGCATTAGGATCTTTTAGGGAAATGAGAGGGAGCATTGTCATTGGGTGACAGGGTCTTCTCTGTTGGTCCTCATCTGTGGAACACCCTCCTCAGCCATCTACCCCAGACTACAGGAAGTTTTAAGAAAGGACTGAAGACCTTCTTATTTGAAAGATTTTATATTGTTTAAATGTATTTTTAATCATGCTGTTTTAAGGTGTGTTTTTTTTTCTTTCAGTTTTTTAGTCTACGTTTTATTCTCTCTCGCTGTTTTATATTGTAGCACTTTGAGATTGTAAAATGTAAAGTGCAGTACAAATTTAATACTTCTAATTATTCATTATTATTATTATTATTATTATTATTATTATTATTATTATTATTATTATTGCTATTATTATTGTCAAATTAAAGTCAACTTTCCATCCATCTTTACCCACTTCTTCCTTTTCTGGTCACAGGGGTCACTGGTGCCCATGTCCAGCTGTCACTGTACGAGAGGCAGGGGACAACCTGGACAGGTCTCCAGTCCATCACAGAGACACATATAGAGACAAACGAGACAAACAACCATTCACTCTCTCACTCACACCTAGGGACAATTTAGAGTCACCAATCAGTCTAACATTCACGTTTTTGGTCTGTGGGAGGAAACCAGAGTGCCCGGAGGAAACTCACGCATGTACGGTGAGAACATGCAAACTCCACCCAGAAAGGCCCCTGGCTGGGATTTGATTCAGCAACCTTATTGCCAAGAGGCGGCAGCTCCATCAACTGATCCAACGTGTTGCCCTAAAACACTATGAATGATAAATGATTGTTGAATAATGCTTTTTTAAATAAACTTTTTACACACCCTGTTGTGACAGTTGTAAAAAAAATGGTGACAAGCTACAGAAACTTGCTAAACTAAAGTAGAAAGCAGAGTTTAAGCATAAAAGTTGCAGCTAACTCTAAATATATGCTTTTGACTCAATTTTACAGTTATCTCACTCTTTGTTTTGCTCAAGTTCAATTTAAATGCTCCACATTGTTATGACAGAATAAAGAAAGCATAATTAGCATGTTTTGTTTATCTTTGTTTCATTAAAAGTTTTTTTTTTTGGAGGGGGGGGGTCACATTTTTTGTTTCAAAGTGTTTATTTTTGTAACTGTTTTTTCTGAGCTCTCTTTTTCTTTGCCTTCCACTGCCAAATGTATTCACTTCATTCAACTTTAATTTTTTTAAATATAAGTTCTTTATTATTTTGTCGCTGTTCAACTTTTGATTTGAACCGACTCGCTCGCGTCGACTTCACCAGTCTTCTTACTTTTCTTCAGTAAACGAATCATCGTGTTTTTGAATCATTCATTCTGTCATCTTAATTATTCAACTAAAGAAGGTGCATTGTAAGAACCATTGCAAGAAGGTTCATTGTAGGGACGTGGTGACTCCACCCTAAACCTGCCCCTCCTTATCTCCTCCACACACTCGGAGTGGACTCCTCTTGTATCAGATGCAGGAGATGAAACCGGTCAGTGGGGTCACAAACCCAGCAGCCTGACAGACTTTAGAAAGTCCAGGGAAGTAATCCTGATCAGTGTTTTTAATGCTCCTTGTCCGTGCTGCAGTTAACCGCCTGCTGCGAGTGCTCGAGGGCAAATAAAAATATTGTTTACTCTGCTTAACTTCAGCCAAATCCCTCCATTTATACTGACTTCACACACAACGGCAGGGAGCCATGTGGACTGGAACAACATCACAGCTGGAATATTGCGCTTGTTGTATGTGTGGGCTGAGATTTTCATCCAGGTTTTTTTTTTTACACTGTACAACCCAGATAAACAATGTTGTGGCTATCATCATTGGACCAAGAGCTCCTGCTACAACAATCGCCATGAAGTATCTCAAACAAAGCAAAGCTCTAACCGAGCTCATTTGGCACAAAAAAGACAAACAATAGTGGTTTATTCAACAGAACGCTAACTCACCCTGATGTCCTTATAATGGAAAACTGCAATGAGGACCAGGAGACACCCGGTGGACAGGCTTATGGAGCAGTTGATAACCAAAGAGACTTTTGAGCCCTTAGAAGAAAAGAAACAACAATTACTCCAGAAATATATTTAACTTCTACTCATAAGTACTTTTTGACAAGCTTTCTGACAGTTTTGTTAACTCAAGTACAGGCACTATATTAAATCCAGATCTGAGGAAGATGATCAACCTGCTGTCATAAGAGGCAGGTGGTTGTGTAATCGTCTGTGTATTTGAGGGTAAATTTAGTATTGTATTTGTACTATTAGCGCTTAGTGTATTCTTAGTTCATAAATGAGATCTTACAACTGTTTTTCTTTACAATTTATACTTTTGTTGGATGTAACTGGGACCCCGTATACACAATTCAGTTCCACCACATGTACCACATGGTGCAAATGACAATAAAGAACCCTTGACCTTGAGTCTGCTTTGTCCTTTTAGAAAAATATCTCAAGTACCAGGCGGTACATTTCAATACTTCTTCTTTTTTCGGCTTTTCTCTCTTCAGGGGTCACCATAGCGGGACATCCTCCTCCACCTCACTCTGTCCTCACTCCAACTACCTTCATGTCCTCTCTAACTGCATCCATATATCTCCTCTTTGTCTTTCTCCTGGCAGCTGCATTTCTAACATCCTTCTACCAATATACCCACTGTCCCTCCTCTGGACATGTCCAAACCATCTCAGTCTGGCCTCACTAACTTTATCTCCCAGTTGTTCAACATGTGCTGTACTTCTGATTATCTCATTCCTAATCGTATCCTTGTCACTCCTAAGGAGAACCCCAACATCTTCATTTCTGCCACTTCCAGTTCCATTCGGTACATTTCAATACAATTAACAGAAAATAATTATTGTCTATAACTGATTTACTTTTGGAGTCAAATTAATTCAAGATGACTGCCACAGCTAATCAACATTAGCAAATGCAAGACTTCAGCTGTTCAGTTTTACAAATATTGAGTTAATATCTGCTGTATTAGCTTAATGACTCTCAACACATTCTCGNGCAACAACATCTTTGTTTAAAGCTTTAGCATTTCACTTCCTCCTGGGTTTATTACTAAAAAAAACATTTTTAATAGTTTTAGCCGAAAAATAAACAAAAAACCTTAAAACACCAATTTTGTTATATCATGCTTGTGTTGGCTACTAGTTCATTTGGAATCCTTTTCATCGTTTGTCTTTGTTGTCAGCCTTTGTTATTTTATTGAATAACTTTGTTTAGTTGACTTGAATGTGACTATATATTATTTAGGCAGTTCTTGTGATTCTGTTTGACTGTTTGGTTCTTTTTATCCCATCCAAAGCTCTTTGGCATTGTCATTTTCCACACTTTGTCCTCCACCTGTTTTCCATTTGTAATTAGCACACCTGTTGTGACTTGTTAATCACTGCTTCCTGTAAATGTATTCATACACCTGTTTCTCTTCAGTTCATCGTCAGATCCTCCTGTTCACCACAGTTTACTGTGAATCCCTGTACTCCTATTTGTGCTTTGTCACAAATAGCTAACAAAGCACATATGTTTCCTAGGATATGTTTTTTTTAATTATTATTAAAATTCAAGTATTGCCCTGAAATCTGCCTCCTGATCTACTGTATGTAAGTTCTTCCAACACAAATTGTGTTGACTTTTTTTTTGTTTTTTTTGGCAAATGCATCGTCAGGCACCTCAGAATACTTCATGACCAAACAGTCAAGTCACAACAAAAGTCATCTCAGTGCATTGAACAGAAACATCCATCCATCCATTATCTTTTACCCGCTTCTTCCATTTTGGGTCATGGGGGTCACCGGTGCCCATGTCCAGCAATCACAGTGCAAGAGGCGGGGTACACACTGGATGGGTCGCAAGTCCATCACAGGGCCACGTAGAGACAAATGAGACAAACAACCATTCAATCTCTCACTCACACCTAGGGACAATTTAGGTTACCAATCAGCCTAACATGCATGTTTTTGGTCTATGGGAGGAAACCGGAGTACCCGGAGGAAACCCACGCATGCACGGAGAGAACATGCAAGCTCCACCCAGAAAGGCCCCCGGACCGGGATTTGAACCGGCAACCTTCTCACTGAGAGGCAGCAGCTCTACCAGTTGCGCTGAACAGAAACATTCATATATAAAAAATAATTAGTTAACACTATTTATCTGAGGAGCAGAATGCTTTGAATTTAACTCCATCACAGAACTCTCATCTTGAGCAAGCATGAAGGTGACAGTGGGAAGGAAAAACTCCCTAACGAGGAAGAAACCTTTAGCAGAACCAGGCTCAGGACAAGCGGTCATCTGCTTTGATTGGCTGGGTTTGAGAGGAACAGATAAACAATGGCAGGCTAAGAATCACATGTTAAGATAGAAATAGTATCTTAATAACTATCTAGTGGAGTTTTTTTATTTATTTATTTATTTATTTTTAAGATAGAAAGAAAGGAAAGACGGACAGTAAGATTACGAAGTATGAGAAATACACACAAAGAAAGCACAAGGCAAAAACACCCGACCGCTGTCTGTAAACCTGCAAAGAACATGACAGAACACAGCAACAAAATAAATATGTATAAAGAACTTGGAATATTCATGGCTTTGTAGTAATAGGATTTATCAAAACAGAAAATCTTAATCCCAGTCTTAAAACTGGACAATGTGTCAGCCTCACAGACAGAAACTGGAAGTTGGTTCCACAAGAGAGGAGCCTGATAACTGGAAGATCTTCCTCCCATTCTGCTTTTGGAAACTCTAGGAACCGCAAGTAAACCTACAGTCTGATACTGAAGTGCTGTTAGGAAAATATGGAACAATGAGATGGAGCTAGGTTGTTGAGAGCTTTGTTAGAAGTAAGATTTAGAATTCAATTCTGGATTTGACAGGGACTTGTATAAATTTACGTTACACTCCTCAAGTTATCTAACCAGAAATAAACTTGGAGAAAAGTCTTTTTGATTAACATGACTGTAAACTGAATTTCCCTTTATTTTTATGTTGACACTGTTGGTTTCTAAGAAAGAAAAAAAATCTGCTGAAGGCTTAACTGAGATAAGCTTTTAGTTTGAGGAGTTCAGAGAGTTTAGCCTTGCTTTTATTTCCTTAAAGTTACGTCTGCTTTTCATTCCAACATGACTTTTTCTTTGCTTTTTTTATTTTTTGTAGAATTTTATGATTTTCATCTGAGTAAAGTGCTATATAAATACACTTTACTCCTACTTCTTTCTATGTCTCTGATGTGGGAGGAAAGATTTGTAGGTCTTTTGTGCAAACCAAATAACATCGTTTTTCAAGTTATATTAAGTACCGGTATGTGGTTGCCTGGCTCCACTTAAATATTTCTAAACAGAAAATATCTGTTAACATACAGTTACTATAGCCTGTTCAATGCTTTGACTGTTAACAGATACCGGTAGTTGGAATATTGTGCAGTTTTCAATTACATCTGTTTGTCTCTGTGGCAGCATATTACAGTTTATATACAGTATATCGGGTGCTTAGATGTTAATTTGTTCGCTAACCAAAATGCACCATTAACAGTGTTAAAAACAATCTGCCATAAAAAGGAAATTATTACCTGCTTTTATTTCACAGTCTGGAGTTACTATTTTTTCTAGATACATACAGCTACCGATAAATGTTAGACCGCAAGAAGAGTGCAATATCTCACCAGCATTTTACCAAAAAAGCAAAAAGACTGCCAACTGTGTCCTAAGTGATGCATTTATTGGGTAAAAGTCTGCTGAATGTAGACAACTTTTTTAAATTGTATACAGTAATATATTTACAGACTGACACAAAAATTCTAAAGGGGTTAGTAAAAGATGCTCAAATGGCTGTTAATTCTCTGTTATAATTAACTTATTTGGAAGGAACTACTTTCTTCAAACACTTTTACCTTAAAAAAATGTAGAGACTACCCTAATTGGTTGTTCTTTTCAAACATCAGCCTATTTACCGTGCATCTTTAAAGTAAGCATACGGCAGCAGTTTATTGACTAAAAAAAGACAATATTAAAGATGCTTTTTAAAAAAAAAAAAAAATTTGATAGGGACTGACACACATTGACATAGACAAACTGAGTAAAACAGCAGTCCCATGTTTGCATCACAGTGTTTCTGTTGCCAGTGGAGAAACAAGTCTAGAACTGAAAAGTAGTTTGCAGTAACTGATTCTGCGATCTCTCCATCGATTCCGTGGAAAGATCGAGTGGGAGGTGTTCTGGCAAACTACCTGGCTGCTCCAGTTTTCAATAAAACTATATTTTAACTGTTATTTCTTCTATGAATCTAATATTTCTTGTGTTTCCACAAAGAAATTGACTAAAATATTTAAAGCAATCACCGGTAAGTTCCATGAAAAAGGAATTCATGATTCTGTAATGAACTCAAGGGAAAGTGTGTTAAAAGCCACTCAGCTGCTGAAATGAGTGTGTTTGTAATTAAATACTTTCCATTCCAGGGAACTGACAGCTGGAGGCACAGATGCACACACTGAGACTGGTTCACAAACTGAACGAAGGGCTTAAACGCCACACTGCCTCATGTCGGCAGGTTAAAGAGTACCTCCATGCTTCATGCATCCCAGAGAAAGGGATGCAGCTTGAGTGGAAGATTTTAAAAGGAAGTGGTTTACACTTAAAAAGATAATTGCAAGTTTTCAAACTTGGGGAACCCTGGCATGTAGGTGGTATTGTGTGACGTCCATTGGCAAGGTACATTGTTTTCCACAGTTTCTGCCGTAGCATCCGCATCGTTTCTGCGTTTCCTCCAGGACTCGTTAGAGGACCCCACAAAAAAACTCAACATTTCAAAGATAGACCAAAACAGAGATTTTAACAACAATGATGTTGCTGAGTAAAAAAAAAAAAGGTTTTCGTAATATTTTCCTCTTGGAAAGAATGGTAAACCAACATCATAGACTTGGATGGTCTGAGCTGCTTTCACTGAGACCGGCCACCCAAGGCATGACAAATAAACTCATCCAGATCTGGTTTGCATGTTGGGATGTAAACAATATAATGTTGTTTTTATAACTCTTATGATTACAAAAGCAGCAATATGACTTTAGTTTTTTTTTCTTCTGTTAGTAGCATTTCTTTAGTTTTCAAGTAAATTGCTTTAAGCTGAAACTAGTGATGCGGTGGCAAATGTGAAGAAAATTCAGCTGCACAAAATTTGCAGGTTTCAAACAAAAATCTGTAAAATGCGAACTCAGAAACATTTCTTGGAGCTGCAAACAACTAAAGTGAACATTTGACCCTCTGCACGAATCATAGGAAAACAGTTTCATGTAACAGAGATGTAACACTGAATCTGACTGTCTTAGACATTTTGTTTGTTATTATTTAACACAAAAAAAGCATCACAGCTCATTTGAATATGTCTGCCCTCTGGGTCCATATCTTAGTAAAACCACATCAGATCTGGCTCCTGGCTTTGTCCTTGCTGCATTATATTTTAGGCCAAAGCAGGACAGATTAACACAATGTAGCACAGAGCTTCAGATTTGCTTATGTGCAAAACATATTTGTACTGTCTGCAAGATGGGTTGTCAATGCATAGGTTGTATTGCACAATGTTATCAAACCATCATTGACCATTTTCTTAAATAAAAATAAAAAAAAAAGCTGCTATTGCAATGTAAAAACTTTGAAAAACAATGTTTAAAGCTTTAAAAATAATGTTATTATTATTCACTTGAATGATTATAATGTTGTTGCCTGATGATATCAAACCTTCTGCACAAATGATTTCTATCAGTAAATGTTTTTAAATGTAGTTGAAGCAGTGTGAGTGAGTGGGCCACGTTCTCTGCCTCAGTTGTTGAGGTGGCTGCTTAGGTTTGGGGGCCTGTTGCTATAGGCTGTTCAGTCCCAATACAAGTGGTGCGAGAGTTTGGGTCGCATTGTTGGCAGTAAGTCGGACCTCTTTAAGTTGGGAATTGGACTCTGCCAGGGCTGCCCGTTGTCACCAATTCTGTTCATAACTTTCAAGGAAAAAGTTTCTCAGTGCAGCCAGAGGGTGGAGGGAGTCCAGTTATGTGTCCTCAGGACTCCATCTCTCTATTTGCAGATGATATGGTCCTGTTGGTATCACTGTGCCTCCTACTGGAGCAGTTCGTAAGCGGCTGGGATGAGAATCAGCACCTCCAAATCTGAAGTCATTGTGCTCATTCGGAAAAGGGTGGATTGCTCTCTTCAGATCAAGGGTGAGGTAAGTAGAGGAGTTCAAGTATCTTGGGATCTTGTTCACGACCGAGGAAAGCATGGAGCGTGAGATTGACAGACACTCGGGTGCAGCTTCTGCACTATTGCAGACTCTGTGCCAGTTCATTGTGGTGAAGAGAGAGCTGAGCTGTAAAGTGAATCTCTCTGTTTACTGGTTGGTCTTCGTTCCTAAGTAAGGAAGCTCCCTGGGCACCTCCCTAGGGAGGTGCTTGGGGCATGTCTGACTGGAAAGAGACACCACAGAAGATCCAGGACATACTGGAAAGACTGTCTTTCGGTTGGACTGGGAACGCCTTGGAGTCCTTCCAGAAGAGCTGGAAGAGCTTCCGGTTGAGCGAATGACAGGGTAGGACGCGTTCAAGCTGAGCTCCCGCAGCAACTAATAATTGCTATTTTTTTGGCACATTTTTGATGGTTTAACACGTCTTCTCAGTATTTATTCTTTTTTGCCCGCTATTATAACCCGTCTCAAATCTCAAGTGTCGGCTTTTTAACCAAAATGCCTCCGAAACTTAAATCATCTGCACAGAAGTCGGCGTCTCCACCACATGCTGACACACCCTCCTGCACGGAGGAGCACTTTGACAGCTCTACCTCCGCTGCTTTCAAAGCCGAGCTGCTGTCAGCTCTGCGGGTTGATATGGCAGCTATTTTCAAGACAGAACTCCAAGCAGCTTTTACTGAAAACTTATCGAATATAAAAGCTGAGCTCCTCGCAGTGAAGTCGGAATTAACCAGCAGTATTTCAACCATTCAGCTGGATGTGCGTGCGTTGAAGGACACCGTGGGCGCGCTGGAGACGTCATGCTCCACATGCTCCGATGACATCACCTCCCTGCAGGCTACAGTGGAACAGCTGTCCGCTGACTTTAAAAGACTGGACACTAAATGTGATGAACTTGAAGCCAGATCTCGTCGCAATAATTTGCGGCTGATAGGAATTTCTGAAGATTTCTCCATTTCATCTACATCTGTTTCCACGTTGCTTAAAGATGCGTTTCAGCTGGAGAAGGAGCCGCTGGTGGACCACGCCCATCGCACTTCCCAACCAAAACCTAAATCTGGTGAGAGACCTCGTCCTATAATTGTTCGCCTGCATTATCTTTCTGACTGTATGGATATATTGCGACGAGCCAGGACCCAGCAGCGGATCATGATGGGTGACACACGTTTGTCTGTTTTCCCTGACCACACGCCGAGGACGGCACGTGCACGCGCCGCCTTTAATGATGTTCGCCGTCAGCTGCGGGAGATCCCTGGGATCCGTTTTGGACTGCTCTACCCAGCGCGACTTCGGGTCACACACAACGGCACAGAGAGGGAGTTTACTTCACCAGAAGAGGCCACTGTCTTCATCAACTCACTGAAGACTTAAAACTTTCCAAAGATGTGCCACATTGATGAATCCTGATGAGCTTGTGGGAGCTCAAACTGCAGCTTTTCTGCTACTACGTTGCTACAAACCGTAAGCATAAACTTTAGAGATTTGACTCCGTCTGGAGTCTGCACTGGGTTCTCCATCGTTTGGGGATGGGGTCGTTGTAAGTGCTGTGGGGAGGGGGGTGGTGGGGGGTGTTTATTTGTTTTATTTTATTCTCTTTTTTTTTTTTTGGTGTGTGTCTTTTGTTTTGTGTGGGGAGCATTGCATTATATTCAGATTGTTTTTGTGCCTTTTTTTCCAATTCATTTGAAATATGTCTAATGATAATAATGTGAATATTCCACAAATGGGCTCTTCTGTGAGATTTTTGAGCTGGAATATTAAAGGTATGGGCAGCCCACTTAAGAGGTCAAAAAATTTTGCCCATTTGAAACGTCTCAAAGCTGATCTAGTGTTTTTACAGGAAACCCATATGCGTATCAAAGATCAGGTCAGGCTAAAATGTTCTTGGGTTTCTCAGGTGTTTCATTCAAATTTCAATTCTAAAGCCAGGGGGGTTGCTATTTTAGTTGGTAAATCTATTCATTTCTCAGCTTCTAAAGTTATATCAGATAAAAACGGCAGATATTTAATCGTTTCTGGTACTTTATTTCATATCCCAGTTCTGCTAGTTAATATATATGCTCCTAATTTTGATGATCCAAGATTTATGAATAAACTATTTGAATCTCTTCCTTCTTTAGACAATAATTTCGTCATAGTAGGCGGGGATATGAACTGTGTCACCGACCCCAATTTAGATAGGTCTCACCCACGCAGATTGGTTCCATCATTAATGGCTAGATCACTTTCGGATTTTATGTCAAAAAATGGATGTGTTGATCCTTGGAGATTTTATAATCCCCAAATCAAGAAATTTTCTTTTTTTTCCCATTTACATCAGTCTTTCTCTCGTATTGATTATTTTTTTGTTGACACTAAGCTGTTACCAAATGTTCTATCTGTTGATTATCATCCTATTGTAATTTCTGATCATGCTCCTCTTTCATTAGATATTAAGTTTGCTTTTCAACATCGGTATGTCACACCTTGGAGATTCAACCCCCTTCTTCTTTCAGATGAAAAGTTTAATACATTTATTTCAGCTCAAATTGATGATTTCATTACAATAAACCAAAACGAGAATGATCCAATCTCATATTCTTTACTATGGGAATCACTAAAAGCGTTTTTACGAGGGCAAATAATTTCATATTCCGCCCATTTGATTAAGATGCGTAAGGCGAAATTGCTAGAACTGAGTGCTAATATTACTAATCTTGATCAACAAATTGCTGACTCTCCCTCACCTAGTTTATTTAAACAGCGGGTTGACTTACAAACTAAATTTGATCTTATCACCACCAATGAGGCAGAGCGTCTTCTTTTACGATCACGTTCTACTTATTATGAACATGGTGATAAGGCTAACCGATTACTCGCTCATCAGCTGCGTCGTCGGGCAGCTTCGCAGATGATCCCACAGATAATGGACTCATCAGGCACTTTGCATCACGATCCCACTACTATTAATTCAGTTTTTCAGTCATTTTATTCTTCGTTATTTAAATCTCAATTTCCATCTAATCCTAATGAAATGAATCAGTTTCTTGATAGTCTCAAGTTTCCTGTGATAAATTCAAATGTTGCTAGGGAACTTGATTTGCCTTTATCCATTGAGGAGATTGTCACTGCCCTGAAAAACATGCAAAGCAACAAAGCTCCTGGTCCAGATGGATTTCCTGTTGAATTTTTAAAAAAATTCCAGGACAGGCTTTTTCCGATACTTCATGCTGTATACATCGAATCATTACAAAAGGGTAATCTCCCCCATACTTTAACACAAGCCTCTATTAGTCTCCTCTTAAAAAAAGATAAAGATCCTAATCTTTGTAGTTCATATAGACCTTTATCTTTAATAAATGTAGATGCTAAGATTCTTGCTAAGGCTTTGGCTTGTCGTCTTGAAAATATAGTTCCAACTATTGTTTCACATGAACAAACTGGATTTGTTAAGGGGAGACAACTATTTTTTAATATCCGTACACTTTTAAACATTATTTATTCCAAAACCACTACTGAAACACCTGAAGTAGTTATCTCGATTGACGCTGAGAAAGCGTTTGACAGAGTTGAATGGGATTATTTATTTGCAGTTTTAAGGAAGTTTGGATTGGGTGATGCATTTATTTCTTGGATACGTCTGTTCTATATTTCTCCTCATGCTAGTGTCTCTTCTAATGGTATTCAATCTAGTTTTTTTAGACTTTTTCGTGGCACAAGACAAGGATGTCCATTATCCCCCCTATTGTTTGCTCTGGCCATTGAGCCGCTTTCAATTTTTTTAAGGACATCTAACATTTTTACTGGGCTTTCCCGATTAGGTTCTGAATTCAAACTATCTCTTTATGCTGATGATTTACTGTTATATGTTTCAAATCCTACTCTTTCAATTTCATCAATTTTATCTGCTTTTCAGAGATTTGGATCATTTTCTGGTTATAAAGTAAATATTGCTAAAAGTGAATGTTATCCAATTAACGCAGCTGCATTAAAGCTTTTGAACTGTGACATACCATTTAAATTGAGCAGCTCTGGTTTTAAGTATCTGGGTGTTAATGTAACAAGATCATTAAGTTCTCTTTTTGATGCTAATTTTTTGCCTTTAATTTCTAAAATTAAATTGGACCTCCAAAGATGGAATAGTTTGCCTCTCTCACTTATAGGTAGAATCAATGTAATTAAAATGAATGTCTTACCCAGATTCTTATTTTTCTTCAATTCTCTCCCACTATTTCTGCCAAAACATTTCTTTAAAACACTAGATCAAGTTATTTCTGGCTTTATATGGTGTGGAAAATCACCCAGAATCAGCAAAACCACACTGCATAGATGCAAATTCAATGGTGGATTGTCACTTCCTAATTTTCAGCTTTATTATTGGGCGGCCCATATTCACAAGATTTCATATTGGTTTGGATCTTTTGACTTCCCATGGTGCAAGTTGGAGTCATTATCCTGCTCCCAGTCCTCATTAAGTGCTCTTCTTACTTCTCCTACTACATCTAACTTCTCTCGTTTCACAAACAATCCAGTAGTTCGCTCTGTTTTAAAAATTTGGTGTCAGTTTAGGAGGCACTTCAAATTTAATTCAGCATCTACACTTACTCCTTTATTGAAAAATCACTTATTTCAACCAGCACTCACAGATTCAGCATTTTTATTATGGGGTAATAAAGGGCTGATATGTTTTAATGACCTCTATAAAGAAGGTATCTTTTCCACTTTTACGGACCTCTCAGTTGAATTTCATCTCCCTCCTTCTCATCTATTTCGTTATTTTCAAATTAGACATTGTGCTAAGACTCTGTTTTCTGATTTCCCTTCCAAGCCGCGGAACTTGCAATGGGAGATGTTTCTGAGTTGGGATCCTCTTCAAAAGTCATATATCTCTAAAGTTTATAATGAAATTCTTTCTTTAGATTCTTCACCCATTACCAAGATCAAGGCGGCTTGGGAGCTCGAACTGGGTCTAAATTTGGGAGAGGATTGGTGGAATGATGCTCTTAAGAACATTCATTCAAGTTCAATCTGTGCTCGACTTTCGCTTATACAGTTTAAAGTTCTTTTTAGGGTTCATTTCTCCAAAACTCGCCTGTCGCAATTCTTCCCTTCCGTTTCTGACAAATGTGATAAATGTCATGCACCTTCTTGTAATTTAACTCACATGTTTTATTCCTGTGCATCACTTCATAGTTTTTGGCAGAATTACTTTGATACAACAGGGTATATGCAGGAATAATGAAGTTAATTTCAATACCTTTCAAGACTTTTTAAAGACCTTCCAAAATAAATTCAAGACCTTATCGTCACTTTGTTTTATTAAGCAACAAATCTTTGATTTACAAAACTGCTGTTGTTTTCAATTACTGTAAATCTGTGAATCTCAAACCTACAACAGAACTGAGATACAGTGGAAAGAAAAAAGTTCAAAAGAAGAAACTGAACCACGACTAGGTTTAAGAAAATATAGCTTAGGTTACAACAAGACTCGTAGCTATTTTAAAGTAACTTGGTTGAACAATGGCGAATAAGAAATAAACACGGTTATTCTCGGCGACAGGCCTCAGCCATTCTTGAAAATCAGGCATCTCCAGCCACTTTGCCTCTATACCAACATCAACTACCTCATACATATACTGTGTACATTAACTCATATGCTGCTTTGCCACTCTTTGCAAATGTCAATGCTAGAACCTTCAGTTTATTTTATAGATATACTTTTTATACTACTATGCAAAAACTCAGGACAGTATTACACTTTTATTATTTCATTTTATGCTTATGTTCATTAAATGTTTAGTGTTTTAGTGTTGGTGTAAATTTTCATACTTTTATACTACTATGCAAAAACTCAGGACAGTGTTACACTTTTACTATTTTATGCTTATGTTTATTAAATGTTTCAGTGTTTTAGTGTTTAAATGGTTACTGTTGCACCGAGGGACTGAGAGAAACGCAATTTCAATCCTGTGTATGTCCTGTACATATTGCAGTTCTGACAATAAAGTTGACTTTGACTTTGTTCTCACGGTCTCGCGGCAACTTACTCAAACACACAAGCTCAACTTGGAGATAAAGCAGCCGTGCATGCGCACAAGATAGGCCTAGCCGTAAAGGCTGTTGTAACCTGACACCCTAAATTTGTGCGAAGCGGTTTCCGAATCATCCGCGGTGAGGAAAACAAATATTAGTCATACATACTTTTTGCTGTCAAATTATTTAAAGCTAGAACAGCAAAAAAAAAATACCTCATCAAATCACTTTCAAGACTTTTTAATACTTTTCAAGACCCTTAATTTTCCCAAAATTGATTAATCAACTTTTAATAACTTTCAAGACCCTGCATGTACTCTGTACAATGTCAAAGATTCTCTCGATGGTCATTGAACCCTCACCCCATGTTGCGATATTTGGGCTTCCAGTTAATTATAAACAGTTCACTTCGGATCAATTGAATATTTTATCATTTACTTCCTTATTGGCAAGACGCCGTCTTCTTTTTCATTGGAAATCAACTAAACCACCATCTACTGGGCAGTGGCTAAAAGATACCATGTCTTTTCTAAAACTGGAGATGATTAGATATTCAATGAAAGGCAATTCCGCAAAATTTTATAAAATATGGAGTCCTTTCATGACATTTTTTCACGCTCTTCATTCTCTTCATCTGGATTGATTGAAATATCCCCATCTGGATTGATTGTAATACCCCACATTTTATTTTATTATTATTATTATTATATATATATTTTTTTCTTTCTCCACTTCTATTTTTTTCATTTATTTAATTAATTATTTAGTTATTTTTTTCTTTAAGTGTGTATTTGTTGTATTTTGTTAAATCATGTAAGAAAAAGAAAAATATTATTAGGAGATATCTTGTTTACTTGGATTTGTGTTGATGTTCTTTTTTGATGTTATGAAGAAGTTATGTACTACATGGTATATTATGTTATGGATAACTAATATTGTGTTTGCTTGTATCTATTTTTCTTCTCCTAATAAAAATATATAAAAAAATAAAAAAATAAAATAACATTACTCGGTCAGCATATATTCATCCTCATATACATGCAGACATCACCACCATCAAGTATTATTTTTTTTGCATTTTATAATCTTTATGTATTTTATATTTTTATTTGCCACTGATAATGTTTGCACTGTATTTGTTTGTTAAGTGTCCTTGGGTGTCCTGAAAGGCGCTTTTAAATAAAATGATTATTATTATCCTCAAAACATTAACTGTCTCCATTAATTTCTTACCCCCACCAGCACAGCGATCCTTATCAATCTAGTCACCTCTCAGTTAGATTACTGTAACTCCCTCCTCTCAGATCTTCCTCTCAAAATCATCCATAAACTTCAGCTTGTCCAAAACACAACTGCTCGGATCATCACCAGAACTATGTCGAAGAAACACATCACCCCTATCCTTAAACATCTTCACTGATTACCCATAAAATATTGCATCGACTTCAAGATTCTCCTCCTCATTTTCAAAGCTCTCCATAACTTGGCACCTCTGTACCTCACTGATCTTCTTTACTATTACACTCCCACCAGAAGTCTTCGCTCCTCCTTATCCATCTCTCTTGTAATACCTCCTGCCCGCATGACAGCCATGGGATCCAGAGCCTTCTCAGTGGCAAAAAGAGGAAATTGTAATGTAAAAGCTGCTCTCTGATTGGTTGGATCATATTTGTTTATGAATTTTTGCACAACTAAATTCTGATAATTTCCCCCCCACTTGCACAAAAGCACAACTCAAAATCATCTTGGATGGTTATCTTACACTATCATATGAAGGTGCAGCAATTTTCTTTTACTTACGAACCACTTCAACAGAAAACAACCTCCAACAAATCCAGGCTGCAAGTCGAACATCTGCTTGACCCCTCAGGCTTCTCATAAATGTAGAATGTGTGTTGTAGCTGGATTTATATTTTAGAAGACATTATGGCAGTATAAGAATTCATTAATGCCAAATCCACTTAGCACTTTAAATAAAGAAAAATATTAATTTTCAAAGTGCTCCATGCGTAAAATTCCATCATGTTATGCTAAAGGTTTTTGCTCCGCCCAAGGTGGCTGCATGTTGGAATAGGTGTTACTTTCATTCTGGGATATTGATTTTGAAAACTTTATTTCCTCTTTTTTTTCTGGATTTAAATTGCTTTTTATGGCTGATTACGTCCTCTAGTATCAGATACTGTGCAGCTGGAAGGATGTTTAATGAAAACCTTGTTACTTTTGGATATTTGTTATGATGTGTAACCATGACAACAAGGTGGTTTTTACAAACAGGAACAGCTGATTAACATCTAAAAGCTCAAATATTACCTCAAATACAGCCCCAAATCCCAAACGAGTTGTAAAAGAGGTGCCATGGATGCATCTCTGTCTACCTGGCGGAGTTGCTCAAGCAAATGACTGCCCAGATCCTTGCCAAGGAGGACTGAGAGGCCCGCTGGGTCCAGGTGGACAGACTGGCATCTGCTGCCAGTTTCTTCAAATACACTGTGGGATGGACTGCTGCATATCCTTCCTGCCCACAGCTATCAGCTTCTATAACAACTCTTATGGTGTGATCACACCGAACAGCTTTTCAGCAGCAGGAGCGTCCAGTTTACATGTAAAGTCAATGGGGGACGCGCTTCCAGGCGCCTCCTGGCGTCGGGCGTCACGTCGCGTGCGTGTTGAGCGTGCTGGAAAGCGTTTTCCGTGCACGTGAACCGGCTTCAGCCTCCAAAGCACGCATTCACCATGCTGAAGATTTCGCGGTTCAAACGCCGCTCAACTCTACCTGATTGGTTGGTGTGTCAACCAATCAGGGAGAGTCGGGGGTAGGAGGGGGATGTCCGCTATGTGACGCGGAAACGAGGGGACGGTTATTGCGCAACTGTGTGACGTATTGTTTGTGGGACACAGAAAAAACCCGCGGAGTCATGGACTATGGAAGAGAAACTCATTGTAGCTGTGTGTTCGCGACAAGTCCTTCACGACCAGTCAAGTCTGCTCTACTGAGACAGAAATAAAAAGCTCCTCGCCTGGCGGAGTGCAGTGAGGACTCGGTATACCGGTAAGCTCCTCCCACACACCCCGCAGCAGTTTCGCAGCAGTTTCGCGTTCTGGCGTTTTGGTCTGGACACCAAGTGCGTCCACTTGCGTGCGTGACGAGCTTTTTGGAGGTTGAAACGCTGTTCGGTGTGATCACACCATTAATTAAACCAGGATGAGTTACAACATTTAATTTCCTTTTGGGATTAACAAAGTATTTTTGAATTGAATTGCATTTAAAAGAAAGTAAAAAATAAAACAAGAAAAAATGCACAGAGGTTGTCATCTTTTTCTAAAACATTACCTTCTGATTCCCTGAAGTCGTGACATGGTACTGGATAAAAACTGACCGAGTTTTTGAAGTTTTTCATGAGGATGCTGACTTGAATAACAAAGATTTCAGCTCGCTATGTGCCCGAGACGCTCTGGATCCAACCCTCTTATCTCCTTCTCCTCTGACTCACTCCTCATTTATCATCTCTGTCAGCAAATTAACTCTGACTCTGTTCAACCTGTGGCCAGACATCATTAAATAATGACAAGTGTTTTCACAACTACCGGGTACACTTAGGACCCTAATCTACTGAAGGTCTCCAACATAAACAGAGTGAACCTATAGGGTAAATGTTATCATCATCATCATCATCATCATCATCATCATCATCATCATCATCATCATCATCCTCAACTTTATTTATAAAGCACTTTAACACAGCCACAGCTGAAACAAAGTGCTGAACAACAGTTAAAAACAAGATAAAAGAGAGCATTAAAACAGAGCTATAAACCCAAGCACACAGTGAAAATAATTCAGTTTAAAACGCAATAAAACAACGTTAAACAGATAAAATCAATACCAATAAAAATGAAGTAAAATCAAGTGTCAGTTGGGTTGAAGGCCAATGAGTAGAGATGAGTTTTCAAACGGGTTTTAAAAATGGACAGTGAGGGGGCTTGTCGAATGTGCAAAGGCAGAGCGTTCCATAACTTAGGGCCACTAACAGAGAAGGTCCTGTCTCCTCGAAGCTTCCTCTTACTCTATGGAATGACCAGGAGCAGCTGAGCAGCAGACCTGAGTGACCGAGGTGGAGTGTAGGTGTAGAAGCTCTATTAAATAAGGGAGGGCAAGGCTGTTTAAAACCTTAAAAACAAACAAAATAATTTTAAAATGAACTCTAAAATACATGGGTAGCCAGTGGAGAGAAGCCAGGACAGGTGTGATGTGCTCTCTTTTGCGTGTTCCAGTTCAAAGACGCGCAGCAGCATTTTGCACCAGCTGCAGACGTGCAAGTGAGGACTAGCTGACTCCGAGATAGAGAGAATTACAATAATCCAGCCATGATGAAATGAAGGCATGGGTTACTGTTTCAAACTGTTGCCTTGAAAGAATAGGTTTCATCTTTGCCAATTTTCTCAAGTGATAAAAAAAAAACAGACTTTACTGTGGCCCTTAGATTAATGGCAACAATACAGAGACAGAAAGGTTTGTATTTGTCTGAAAGCTTGCTTGACTTTATTTGTTGTCAGATTTTTCATTAAATAAAAAATGTGCAAAGTGTGTGTGTGTGTGTGTGCGTGCGTGCGTGCGTGCGTGCGTGTGTTATTCTGCAGAAAAAGTACAGGCTGCTTCAACATCATAGCTGGTTATGCAGACATCAAGTATTCAACAAACGTCTTTTCTGCTCCTTTTCCCTGATGCTGAATCTCTACATTTGGAATGTCTGTGCATGAATGTTGATACCGTTTATCTGCAAGCAGAGAGTCTCCTGTGGACTTTACAACACCCCTCTATTTATATATAAATGTCACGGTTTCGACATGGACTGAAGGCGACTGAAGGCGAATAAAACTTAAAGTCTTTAATATAAAGAAAGGAAAAACTACTGCAGCAGCAACTTAGAGAATCTACGGAGTAATCATGTGACATGTAAGAGAACTGGACATGGCTTAGAGCACAACAATGAATCACTCTTGAAAAGGACAGAGGGAATAAATGGACACGTGCTAATGAGGAAACAGCTGAGCCAACAGAAACAGGGAGCAGGTGTAAGTGGGATGGGTAGAATCTGAAGCAGAAACTGACTAAAAACACGCAGGGTGTCATGTTCTGAATCTTTTTAGAGCCCAGGTTGCAGACAGATGCAGGGAACTCAGAATAAAATGTAGAAGAATATTTATTTAACCAAACAACAAGTCTGACATGGCAGCTAAACTTAGTTTAACAAGAGCAGGGTGACAAAGGAGACACAAACCAGAGCATGAATGCCTTGGGAGGACAATCCAGGGACAGGGAAGAAACAGACTACAGACAATTTATAGGGACACTAATGAGAAAAAAAAATCACCAACACCTGGGACAGGACAATGAGGAACAGGTGATAGAGACAGGAGCTGATGACATTGAGGAAGAAACACTGAGGAAGGCAGGAACACAAGTACATGAACACAAAAAATCTAAAGAATTACACAAGAAACAAGATTATGTTCCCTCAATGAGGACTGAACTTGGCAAAAGGGACTTCTCCTACGCCACTCCTGTTTCCTGGAATATCTTGCAAAAAGACCTGAAGCTCTCGACCTTGACCTCTTTAAATGGCTTTAAGAATCTGTTGGACTCCTGGCAAGAACCAATGCAGACATGTTGTTTTTGCTACTTTTTGACATCTTACTTTAACTTGTTAAAAAAGAAATCTGTATGCCTCTTTTATGACTGTCTATCGTTGTCGCTGTTGTCATCATTCTTTGTTGAAACCAGGTCTCTCTTGTATATGAGTCCTCAAGGCTCAATGGGATTAACCTGCCTAAATAAAGGTTGAATGAAAAAAAAAACAGAACACAAACGTTCTCACAGGGGGACAGAAACAAAACAACAAATGCAAAAATAAATAAATAAACGTACTAACGACAACACAACAACAACACAAAAGACCACCAAAAAACACAGACCTGACAACAGAAAGCTAAGTGTTGCAGTCGTGAATAAAATAAGCTCCTGGTTCTACAACATATGAGTCTTCTCACAGCATGCCAAGTGTTGGAGAAAAATATTCTAGTTGCACGCTGCAGCCTCACCTCTAACACTTAACATATGGTTCATGGGCAGACTTAGCATTCTCAGCCATCGTAGTTAAAAACATCCATAAACTTTGACCAAAAATTCCTTGACACAAGAAACTATTTCCTGCTGTCAAAACCAGCAAAGACAATTGATAATATTTTGCCTGTCTATGTGTGTGACATGTGCACGTGTGTATCCAAATATCTTGGAAAAAGAAAGTAATCACTGGATATACATCTACAACTGGATTACGTTTGAAGTCAGTCCAATTCTTGATGGCCTCTATTTACCATCTTCCATTTCACAATACAACAGAAAGAAAAAAACATATTCCAATCCCAACACATGCTGGAACCTACACATATTTACCAGCTTTATCTAAAACAATAAATAAAAGTACTTGTAAAATTATAGATTATGTGAAATTTCTACCAAAGATTGAAGGGATTAAACTGCTGTATTGTGCTTTAGCTCTGAACTGTTTCAAACATATTTTTTGTTGTTACCTGATAATCTAAAGCCTTAAATTAAGAATAAAAGATTAAAGTAGATTATTATTGCTTGTCCACAACTTCTTCTTCTTGCTCAACTCCAATCATGACCTGATGACAAAATTTCTCCCAAAATTAATTTGCTCCCAAACACATCATGATGTTATTACTATGATCCTAATATCAAAATATACATTATTTTATTCCTGCTTTTTAAACAAACTTGAATGTACTGAAAGTTCTGAAGGATCAGACACGACTACAAGTTGTTCCATCTCTACACAATTTTGCCACACGGTGTTGCCCTTCTGTGCATTTGGAAACATATATATATATATATATATATATA
>JBBPBX010020926.1:32377-42883 GCA_038048925.1 Garcialebias charrua | reverse complement strand
AAACGACAAAGATCTCGCAAACTCACAGACTTCATGGGAAAAGAAGGTCGTCCAAGCACAGGATAGTAAATAAGCTTAAACAGTTTAAACTATTCTAGTTGCGAAAAGAAACCGTTCCAACTAAAACTTAGAAACGCTAAGCATAAAACCCACAACAAAAACTAACCTTAACAACCGTTTAAATCTGCAGGATTTAATTGACATCGGTTATAAAGCTAAGAACTGTTTTTCTTGTGTGTGACGTGGAATCTGACGACCAGAGTGAGTTTGACGTAGTGAAACGTTGTTTTTTTAGTTGCTTAATTGCTACTTTTGTGTTATTGAAGTTGTTATTGTTTTCTGAACACTCCCAGCCAAAAGAGGTTTTGATTGTTGATAAGTTGAAGACTTAAATGGATTTTAACTATGCCAACATGCTGTTCATTTTGTTAAAGATCTCAATCTTTGAAAAGTCATTGTAGATCAATACTACTTAAGGTACTATAATCTACACTGAACTCCCAATCATTTAGGTAGAACCGATTCGATCGTTTCTATTCTAGATCTATTCATTTTGATGAGTCTCGCCATAGACTTCAAAATTTTTAGGGATTACCAAATCTTGCGTCGTTCGTCTAAAAGACAACAGACATTTAGACCAAACTAGTTTCATTTTTTCGTTTTAGTTTAACCTAAACTAATTAATGAATGGAGGAATAGTTTGAAAGAAGAGGCCTTCGTTACAGAAGACCTCCCCATTTCTATAGGTATAGATCCCTATTTCTGATTTTTACAGCATTGATCCACCCCTTAATTGGTAATTGTAGCTGATCTAATCCATGATAGCTTACATACCAGGTGCATATAGGTAAGGCTTAATGTAGAATCCCTATCATAAGCCCACCTAAAACCACATAATTGCATGACACATTGAACCAGGGTGGCACCGACTGGAAGCCATCCAGCCTGCAACCTTCGATGTGGGGACCTGCTGATCCAACGTTGGTCTTCAACCTTCATCCAAGGCCGCCTCCTCTGCTTCAATCGAGGGATCCCCTCTACATGCTGATTAAATTCCATTCTTGCTGATGAAATCAATAACCCCCATCGTTGTGGATTTACCGTTGTGGATTATAAGACTTTGTTTTCCAAGGGATCACAGACTCAGTTCTCCATGGGTTAACAGACTATGTTTTCCAAAGGATTAAAAGCTTGCCGCAATGGGATTACCTACGAACAGTATGGAATTTCCAAAAACATTATGGGAGTATAATTTTGAACTTTTTGATTTTTCTTTTTCCACTTGCTGGATTACATAGAGGTCAGAGACATTCGGTGGTATCCTTTCGTGTTGGAACTCATCTCCAAGGACAGGCGATGACTTCCAAAAAGGGGGACTGTAGTGATATAGGCCTCTGTCTTGACCTTCAAGTACACCTCTCCACATCTCTCTGAAACTCTAAGTGTTACACCTTCTTGAAACTTTCAAGGAGTTTCTCAAGGACAAGTGGACTCTATATTGGTTAACAATTATTATGAATTAATGGACACTAATTAATCAGATTGAACTTTCTCTTTAATGTGTGTTAATTCAGAATTGATCAAACAGTATTTTTGTCATTTCAATGATGATTTTACCAAGCTGGTATATTTTAAATATGACAAAGTTAAGAGAACATCTCAGAATGATCATGCTTTGAACTGTCTGCTCTAGGCAGAATAAGTGTCGAAAGTTGAAGGAACAATCCTTCGTATTTGTTTGAACTGTTTTTGTTTCAAAGGAAAAGTGCTAGACATAGCTTGCTTTCGGTCTCCCGTCCTTTCTAAAAACAATGAATCAGTTCTCAAAACAAAGTACTGACTTGTGCACATGCACCTGCATCTTCTCACGTATGTTTTCTATGTTTTGTCTACCCTATCATCTGTCACTCAAACTCACTCATTTGCAAAGTCACACCCTCTCTAGGGGTGCAACAACCAATCAGCAGGAAGTATGTGACTAAGTCACACCCCCTTCTTAAGGGGCACTTCCTGGATTTTGGTTTAGAGTTTCGAGGAGTACGAACTGTCAACCTGCTCTCCTCTCTGAAAGCTGGAGTCGGCCCGGTCATATGTCAACGACCCACGTCTCCGCTAGGATCATAGCAAAGCCTTACTGTGATCCTGTCACTGTTCTGGAAGAATTTGTTTTCTAAAGTTTTATTTTGAAAGTCAGTCTGTGCGCTCGACCGTTGGTCCCTGCCGAGGGAGGCGAGTTCCTCGTATCGTGAATCAGCACACTCACGCTGAAGTCCAACTGGACGGCCACTGGACAAACCCATCCACGTGTGTGTCCACAAACTTCTCCACTCTTGTCTCCAAGAGACGAACCTCCAACAGGTAAAGAGCCGTGGTGTGTTTGAACGTGCGGGAGCCCAGCCAGTCTGCTCGTGTGGGGGAAACGGTGTCACCTAGTCTGGTTCAAAGTAAACAACTTTAGCTTAACTTAGCTCCAGAACTCCTTCCTCCTATTTCTTATTTTTCATAAGCTATTAATCTGTCAAGTAATGTGCCAACAGTTAAGTTTTAATTGTCTGTTTGTTTTAATTTGAATTCTTGTCAACGTAGTTATTAAATCAGAGCTAATATCGATACAAATGTTTAATGTAATTCTTGTGATAGTTTCAATAAAAGGTCTATTTTTTTGGTAGACCAACATAAATTGAAGTCTAAGCGTGAAATTACATTTCTGATTAATCACAGTAAAAACAATTTAGTATCGGAAAAAGGAAGAACTCGCACTTTGGTGGCAGTTTGTGCAAGATTAAAGTCTGCTAAACTGCGCATCCAATAATGGTGGCTCAGTAAGTGTTTAAATACCTTACTAAGCATCATTTATTCAATTACACTCACGAGTGGTCGGCGTCAAGGCGCTATTATGCCTTCCCCCCTATAGCGTTAATTCAGCCAACGCTGGAGCGTGTGCGCAGGAGGGGCCTCTCTCTGATCCTGGTGGCCCCCAGGTGGCCAAAGAAGGCCTGGTTTGCAGAGCTGGTCTCACTGTTAGCAGGAGCACCTTGGCAGCTGCCCGCTCACAGAGACCTTCTATCACAGGCCCACGGGCAAATCTGGCACCCACGACCGAGCCTGTGGCAGTTGTGGGTCTGGCCGCTGAAAGGAACAAACTGATCAGCTTTGGTTTACCCAACAATGTGGTAAATACAATTCAGAACGCACGTGCTGTGTCCACCCAGACGCTTTACGCGCGAAAATGGCGTGTTTTTGAGATCTGGTGCGTGGAAAGGAATATTGTGCCATATTCCTGTAACATAGCACAGCTCCTCACCTTTCTACAGGACCTGCTGGATAAAGGCCGTTCCTTTTCCACCATTAAGGTCTTCTTGGCAGCTGTATCAGCTTGCCACGAGGGGTGGGGCGGCAAGTCTCCCGGCTCCCACCCTCTCGTGACCCAGTTCATGAGGGGGGTTATGAAGGTGAGGCCTCCAAGCAGGGTCCTGGCCCCACAGTGGGACTTAACTCTGGTCCTGGAGGCCCTCTGTGAGCCTCCTTTCGAGCCTCTGCAGAGCGCTAAGATTGATTTATTGTCTTATAAGACTGCTCTCCTCTTAGCTTTATGCTCTGCCAAACGTGTTGGGGACCTACACGCATTGTCAGTTCACCCATTATGCACTCAGTTCGCTCAGGACGGGTCAAAGGTCACTCTGCGACCAAACCCGGCTTATTCACCTAAGGTCCCAACTTTAAACTACAGGAGTTTGGACTTTGAATTGTCAGCTTTTCCTCCCCCTCCTGTTCTGTCCGCAGAACAGAGGCGTCTTAACGCAATCTGCCCTGTGCGGGCTCTGCGTGTTTACATGGAGAGAACTAGCAGCTGGCGAAAATCAAATCAGCTGTTTGTATGCTTCGCTGCTCCTGTCGCAGGCAAAGCACTGTCAAGGCAGCGCCTCTCCCATTGGGTGACAGAGGCCATTTCTAGAGCATACAGCAGCAAAGGTCAACAGGTGCCCAGTGGTGTACACGCTCACTCAACCCGTGGGCTAGCCACTTCCTGGGCTTTGTTTAAGGGAGTGTCATTAGCAGACATCTGCGCTGCTGCTAATTGGTCTTCTCCTAACACGTTTATAAAATACTACAGTTTGGACGTCACAAATCATGACGTCACACAGGCTGTGCTCTCATCAAAGGAGAGCTGAACGTACTACCGCCTATCTGTCCGGGCCTAATGTTGCACAAAGCATGCATTTCCAGGGCGTGATGGTAGGTTCCCATATATTCTGTGTTGCACTGCAGTGACCGACTGAAGGGGAACTGGAGGTTATGCACCATAACCAATGTTCCCCGAGGGAGGGAACAAAGTGCAACACTCTTTTGCCCCTCCAATGCACAAGCTCAGGCGAAGTGCTTGCAGAGGCAGAACGTGAGGCGTCCTCCGTTTTTATTCCAGAGGGGCGTGGCCTCTGGAGACGTAGACGCCTCACTTGCCTTAAAAGGCGTGATTGTAATGCTTCAGGTGAACAGCGCGTGGCGCAATTCCCATATATTCTGTGTTGCACTTTGTTCCCTCCCTCGGGGAACATTGGTTATGGTGCATAACCTTCAGCTTTCTCTGCCAGGCCAAGAACCACACTTGGTCCCTGACCAAGTCCATGTTTCCACCAGATCTGTGGCTTCCTACATATGGCTAGATCATCAACATCTTTTACCTCAGCGAAACACAAGCTAATGTTAGGCTAGCAAAAAAATGATGTTAGCTAGCAAGAGAATGATGTATGGAAGCGAATAAAAATCTTAGACACACAGGCCTTGACTACATAATTTATTTTGCTAGGAAGAGTATCCTTAGAAGACTAAAATAAGACATTGCACATCATTTTACAATTTGAAATAAGAAAATTAGGTGCAATCCTGCAGACAGTGTTTTCCTGTAGTTAGCGACAAGCTATGTGCCCATTGGCAACTTTTGTTGCCACTTACAAAAAGACGCCCATGAACAAAAAAATATTTATCCTAGGTACAATTTTTGTGGAGAGTGTTACTGTAGAGACTTGAAAGATTAAATAATTATAAAAATGTATGGGGGAAAACCATAAGAAATGTTATGAAAATTACCTTTTTCCAGGACGATTTGCATATTCCATGTCTTCAGCCGGATGGCCCAGGAAACATGTGATATCGTGCAACAGGAAGCACTTGGAAACATGTTTTTAAATCAAAACCTTTGTCTAAGTTGTCTACTAGTTTATAGGTGGCAAATGTTGCATTAATACATTTGAGATTTTTTTACTGAGTGGAAAATGACAGTGATACACGTTGGCAACAATTGTTGCCAGTGGGGCCAAATGGGTTAAAATGAACTCTAAAATGAACAGGCAGCCAGTGGAGTGAAGCCAGAGTGGGGGTGATGTGCTCCCTTATGAACTCCAGTTAGAAGGCGAGTAGCAGCGTTCTGGACCAACTGGAGACGTCTGAGGGAGGACTGGCTGACTCCAAGGTAAAGAGCGTTACAGTAATCCAGCCGAGAGGTGATGAAGGCATGGATTACTGTTTCCAGCTGCTGCTGTGTAAGGATGGACTTTACCTTAGCCAGCTGTCTGAGGTGATAAAAACTGGTCTTGACCACCGCTCCAATCTGGGAATCTAATTTAAAATCACTGTCCATTTTAAAACCCAAGTTAGAAACTGTTTTCTTTACATGTGGTGCCAGAGGGCCCAGATCAACAGGGCAAGGTTCACAAGAGCCACTAGGACCAAACACCATCACTTCTGTTTTCTTTTCATTAAAATTTAAAAAGTTTAAAGACATCCAAGCTTTGATGTCTTCAAGACACAACAGAAGTGGCCTGATTGAGGAGGCATCTTTCTTTTTTAGTGGCATATAGATCTGACTATAGTCAAAGTCAAAATCAAAGTCAACTTTATTGTCAGAACTGCAATATGTACAGGACATACACAGGACCGAAATTGCATTTCTCTCAGTCCCTCGGTGCAACAGTAACCATCTAAACACTAAACACTAAAACATTTAATACACATAAGCATAAAATAGTAAAAAAAGTGTAACACTGTCCTGAGTTTTTTCATAATAGTATAAAAGTATGAAAATTAACACCAACACTGAAACACCAAACACCCCTAAAACACCAAACACCCAATGAACATAAGCATAAAATGAAATAATAAAAGTGTAATACTGTCCTGAGTTTTTGCATAGTAGTATAAAAAGTATAAAAAGTATATCTATAAAATAAACTGAAGGTTCTAGCATTGACATTTGCAAAGAGTGGCACAGCAGCATATAAGTTAATGTACACAGTATATGTATGAGGTAGTTTGATGTTGGTATAGAGGCAAAGTGGCATAATGTACACAGTATATGTATGAGGTAGTTGATGTTGGTATAGAGGCAAAGTGGCATATGCAGTGAGGCACATAAGGCACATTTGGCATCCTTAGATAAGGCTAGTCAGAGAATGCTGTATATGTATCTGCAGTAGTGTAGATAAAAGTAGTGTAAATGTAAACAGTAGTAATAAATGTAAAGCAGTAGTAATAAATGTAAACAGTATTAATAAATGTAAACAGTGAATGTAAACAGTAGTATGACTATAGGCAGTAATGTAATACAAACATTAGTGCAAATATGAGAAGTAGTGCAAACTGAATGAACACATGACCGAGAGTTTAGTGAATAACCCGTTTGATGACACAGAGTCCAGTGTTAAAAACTTTGTGTTGAGTGGTAATGTGTGAGAAAGTTTTTTGTGTTAAGGCAGTTCAAATGGGAGGGGAGGCAGAGCAGGCAGAGTGTTTAGCATTCTGACTGCCTGATGAACAGAGCTGTCTCTCAGTCTGCTGGTACGAGCCTGGAGACTCCTCAGTCTCCTCCCTGATGGCAGCAGTCTAAAGCGGCTGTGTAGTGGGTGTGTGGGATCACCTGCCATGCGGTGGGCTTTCCGAGTGAGGCGTTTGCTGTGTAAGTCCTGCAGTGAGGGCAAGGAGGTGCCGACGATCTTCTATAGTGTCTATGTCTAAGACTGTGGACTTGTTGTAGTTTAAAGAATATTGAACTTAGTTTGGCATGATGGTGTGACGTGTCCCTGTGTCATATACGTCAGTGTGTGTCTAACTAACCCATTGGCTCTCTCTGAACAGCTGATTGGCCTGAAACGGTTTAAAACAACCATGCTCCGCCTGCTGGAGGAGTCGAGGGAGGCCTGAGTAGAAGTTGTTCGGATGGTTGTAAGTTTTGCTATCCAGCCTTGCTCCCATCAGAGATAACCGTTGTTGCACCTGTTACTGTTTTGTTGTTGGGACTGGGAGTTATCGGTTTAGTTTAAGTTGATGGTTTTTGGTTGTACGATTAGTCCCTGGATCATAGGGTGAGAGGGAGCGGCTTGAATCCGAAAAGGTCAACTGCTGGCTGGTTCTGGGCTTCTCCCTTTCTTGGTTTGTTTTAGCCGGGGCTCCCAGTCTGCATTTGTTTTCAGATGATTGGTTGACCATTATTTTATTAAAGTTTTGCCAAATTATATATACAATTGTCTTGGGCTTCATATGTTGTGTGTCCTGCCATTTACTCCTGGACTTATTAGGACTACAACAGCTGTTAGGTTTTGAACAATAATAATAATAAAGGAAGAATATACTGTATTTTCCCCCCAGAGGGATATTGTCGTGACCTTCTAAGTTCCAAAATTATATTTTCCAAGAAAGGCCAGGTGGTCAGTTTCCTGAATGCACTTCCAACTTGATTCTTTGAAAAATATATATTTAGTTTATTTTCAGCACCAAAAAAGGGACAAAACAATAAACAAAAAAATCCCTTACAACTTGGATGAAAACAAAAGTTAACTTAATCTCATTTTTAAAAGTTCAAAAGGTGTTCAAAAGTGGTAAAATTCTACAAGCTTCCATTGTCCTACAGGACATTTGACAAACAGACCTCTTCACCACACCCCATGGTGTGTTCTTAATCTCTTTAATTAATGGGCAAGTCCAAAAGCTACCCAAGTAATCTAAACAATTCCATATATAAATTAACAGCAGCTTTTGATTCCAAGTTAACAATACTATTTTAACTGCCCAAAGGAAAAACTGAATATTTTAACTGCCCAAGGAAAAACTGAACAATAGAACTTGTGATTTACAAAAATTCAACAAAAATTGCCACAGATATTTTGCGGTGAACACTGTCCAGAATTTAGACCCTGACAAATTTGTTGCATTTTTAAAACAAAGATTTTCTGGATATGTTTTTTTTTTTTTTTTTTTTTAGGATAGAAGGAATGGAAGGAAAGATGGAAAGTAAGACCACAAAACAACAAATACACACAGAAAGCACAAGGCAAACACACCCGGCCGCCGTCTGTAAACCTGCAATTATATGGATGTTTTCAAGTGGCTCAGTTGGTAGAGCTGTTGCCTCTGAAAGTCTCCAGACCAAATCCGGTCCGGGAGACTTTCTGGGTGGAGTTTGCGCGTTCTCTCCGTTCATGTGCGTTTTTTTTCCAGGCATTCTGGTTTCCTCCAACTGGAAACACATGCATGTTTGGCTGATTAGTAACTTAAATTGTCCCTAGGTGTGAGTGAGAGAGCGAATGTCTCATTTGTCTCCAAGTGTCCCTGTGATAGACTTGCATTGCGACCTGTCCAGGGTGTTCCCCACCTCTCACATGGGGACTGTTGGATATGGGCACCAGTGACCCAAAAAAGGAGAATGCAGGTAAAGATAATGGATGGATGAGTTTTCCCTGACTTCGCTACTAGCTCCACTTATCTTCCATGTAAATACAGGTTTCATTTTAGGAATACAAGACAACCAGTAGATCTTACAATATCTCAGGATTTTCACACGTCCGGTGTCTGTTTTTTTCCCCCTTTGTCTTATGGTGTGGTCACACCAAACAGCGTTTTTACCTCCAAGCTTCCAGCCTCCATGTAAAGTCAATGGTGGACGCACCTAGGCACCTCCTGGCGTCTGGCGTCAGGTCGCGTGCGTGTTGCGCGTTCTGAGGAGCGTTTTTCCGTGCACGTGAACCGGCGTCGGCTTCCAAGTTCCGCTTCAGCTGAGCTGAAGTTTTCGCGGTTCAAACTTTCAAACGCCGCTCAACTCCACCTGATTGGTTGGTGTGTCAACCAATCAGGGAGAGTCGGGGGGCAGAAGAGAGGGGGCAGTGGGAGAGTCCCTATGTGACGCGGAAACGAGGGTGCGCGCGCACCATGTGACGTATTGTTTGTCGGAAAAAAAAAGAAAAGACTCGCGAGCTCGTGGACTATGGAAGAGAAACTCATTGTAGCTGTGTGTTCGCGACAATTCCTTCACGACCAGTCAAGTCTGCTCGACAGAGACGGAAATAAAAGGCTCCTCGCCTGGCGGAGTGCAGTGACTCTGTGCGCAGGACTCTGTATGCCGGTAAGCTCCTCCCACACCCCGTTGCCACAGCAACGAAGCCGCCGCAACACTACAGTTTGGACCAGAGCCATATAAAGTGAGAGTTGTGACACTCTTTGAAGTCGCCAACTGGCAGTCAATCGTTCCAAACAACGGCCATGGAAACCTTGTGGAGCTGCGCCCTCTGGCGGCAACGGAGCGCTACTGCAGGCAGAGTCAGACTGTTAAACAGAGCATGGAACAAATCGCCCCCTCCATGACCCACGTGACTTCCGCATTCCATTCTTACAACGGATCTCTATGGAAGTGTCGCAACTCTCACTTTATATGGCTCTGGTTTGGACAACACTGGGCAGCGCGTCCACTTCCGTGCGTGAGGAGCGTTTTCGGAGGTCAAAACGTTTTTGGTGTGCTCACACCATTAAGAATTAGATTGTTAGGAATGCAGTGAGGTAGGTCCAGAAGAGATGAGTCTTTAAGGAATTCTTGAATGTAGAGAGAGATGCCCGTGCTCTAACAGCATTGGTTAGCTTGATTTAACACTCCACAACCACAAATAAGAACAGTCTCAAACAAGTGTGCCTCCTGACAGTGCAGTGCTGTTTCTGAGAAGAAAGTGGTGCTTGAAAACAAAAAAAAGGAGCGTAAGCCTCCATGATTGAGATTAGATTGCCGGGTGCAGACTCAGAAATTACTCTGTAGGCAAGCATTAGTGACTTGAACTTGAGTTGGACATCCAGTGAATTCAATGAGAAGAGGACGTGCACAGTCTTGGGTGAAGAAGAAATGAGTCAAACCAACTTGTTTTGCATTGACACAGATAGAAAACATAAAAAAAAGAACAGACGTTAATCATGGCATATAACTTTCTTTCAATATTTTTTTTTTCAGAGAGCGAGGTGTGTTGTTTTTAATAAAATCATTGACAACATAATTAAATCTATTCATGAATCTTGATGGTACAGTAAGACATCATGTGTGCAGCAGTAATATAAGAAAGGCACAAATATTTGTATTTTTTGGTAAATCAGGGATCATCCCGACAGGAAAAGAACACCATTGTCAAGAAAGTTCATGCTCAATAAACCAGGTACCAAATCCAATAATTCTCAATTGGGTCATCTGGACATTATTTT
>JBBPBX010020926.1:0-27283 GCA_038048925.1 Garcialebias charrua | reverse complement strand
TGCAACAGTAACCATCTAAACACTAAACACTAAAACATTTAATAAACATAAGCATAAAATAGTAAAAAAGTGTAACACTGTCCTGAGTTTTTTCATAATAGTATAAAAGTATGAAAATTTACACCAACACTGAAACACCAAACACCCCTAAAACACCAAACACCCAATGAACATAAGCATAAAATGAAATAATAAAAGTGTAATACTGTCCTGAGTTTTTGCATAGTAGTATAAAAAGTATAAAACGTATATCTATAAAATAAACTGAAGTTTCTAGCGTTGACATTTGCAAAGAGTCATCAACATCTCCAAAAGTTTGGTCTGTGTTGTAAAAAGCTGCACTTTGAACCTGCAGAAGGAATGTTGTTGTTGGAATATGGGGGAGGTGTTTTGTTTTTGCTACTGGGGCATGTTTTGAGCACACAAAAGACTTCAGCCCCAGGGGGTCACACAAACCTGATGGAATGCAAATCCTTCAATCTGTCATTTTACAGTCTCTGGTAAGTGTAGTACTCATCTGAATATTCTGGTATTCCTAGTGTTAAACACCTCCTGCAGCTAACAATTTGTACACGTCTGCCCAGTACCGTAAAAATCGGGGTATAACACGCTCCTGTGTATAGCACGCTTTGTCCAATTATTGTAAATAAATTGGAATAATCCATAAATAACATGCTTCGGCGTATAACACGCATCTATTATACGTCACCGCTACGCGACGCATCAGCGCCTCATTTGCCCTGCTGAAAATGGCGGCCACAGAAGCGAGCGAGCACCGAAGGACTTCACAAGATTAACACGGTAAAAACAATTATTTCTTTGCGAGAAAAAATATATTTCTTAGCTGACATTATAGCACAAGGGTTCCTGAGCTTAACCGTTCCTTAATCAATTCACGAAATGGTCAAATCTGCTAGATTATAAATTGTTTCGGTTTGACTTCTTCCAAAACAGTCTCGTGCGCTACTAAAATAAATCGTAAAAAATTGAATTTTATCTCAAATGTCTTATACAGCTAACAATTTATAAATGACCCCCAAATAATTACGCTCTGTAAGTTTCTTTTTTTTTTTTCAATTATTAAATATTTACATCAACATTTTTCATTGCTTGTTTCACAGACAAATGTTATTGGTACTGTATAGCTTAACCAAATCTATGACATTTATGCATGATTCATTTTCATGTCTGTATGGCTTTGCGCAGAATGTCTTTCGGTCTCTATCCATGAACATAAAATAAACACATATAAAGAGGTGAATAATAAGAACAAAACAACAGAGTCAGAGAGTGTAGCAGCAGCAAGTGTGGCAGTACATGAAATCTGTGAATCCGCAAAACGTTACATAAAATCATTGTATTTTGTTTAAAAAATACAAATCAAAGTCAATTGGCATTCTTTCTTATTGGGTTGTTTCTAAAATAAAATAAAAAATAAAATAAAAAATTTTGCATATTAGACAGTGACAAACTTTAGACAGTGACAGAACGCTCTGTGAATTTCAAGAAAATCTGCGGTGTGGTTTATGAGTTATCTTGCTAAAAATAACAGCTAACAACACAGCTAACAGCAGCTACATCCAGAGCAGGAGGCGGGCAGCGACAGTCAGTCCGACCAGAGGAGGCTTTTTTCAGACACGAGCTAGAAACGGTCTGGAAGTGGCCCCCTAGCGGACAACAGTGGTAATGCACCATTTTTTGCCCAAAATGAAAAACGGCAATATCAGAGCCAAAAATGGGTCTAAAAATATGGGGAAAATCCATAAATAACATGCTTCGGCGTATAACACGTAGGACAATCAAATTAGTAAAAAAAAAAAACTGCGTGTTGTACCCCAATTTTTACGGTAATTACTTTCTGTAAGTTTCAACAAAATTTGTCCTGTGGTTCATGAGCTATTTTGCAAAATAGTAACTATTCAAAACACGAAGCTAACCGCTACACATCTACGGTCTTAAAACATTGAATTTTAGCTTAAACATCTCCTGCAGCTAACAGTTTGTAAATGTCCACCCAGTAATTACTATCTGTAAGTTTCAACAAAATATTTCATGTGGTTTAGTAGTTCATACCTCCAGAGCAGGAGGCTGGGCTGCGACAGAATGTGTCCGACCAGTGGATGCTGCCGTCGGACACATGAGCTGGAAACAGTCGGTGGACTCTCTGGAAAAGTCAGAGCTCCAGAAAGCAGGAGGCCGGGCTGCGACAGAGTGAGTCCAACCAGAGATGTCTTCGGTTGGACACATGAGGTGGGAACGGTCGGTGGACCCTAGCAGACAAAAGTGGTACAGCACCATTTTTTGCCAAAATGAAAAACATTCATATCTGAGCCAAAAATTGGTCTAAAAATATGGGAAAAAATCCATAAATATGTTGCTTCGCCCTATAATTCGCAGGGCATGCAAATTAGGAAAAAAGGTGCAACTTATATGCCGGATAATATGGTATATTGTATTTTAACATGTTTCACGACTTACTAGTATAATATGCAAAGTAATGTACCATGTAGTAAATACTAACATTTTGAGTATTCTTTACTCTAAAACTGTAATGCTATTAAAACAGACGTTTCACTACTATGCCCCTAATGGGAAGTATTTTACCTTTCAAGACTGTGTTATAAAAAGTACAAGAGGCATCTGTTCAATATTAAATCAAGTGTACAGAAATTTGCAAAACACCAATGCTGTAAAAAAGATAAATCTGATTAAAGTTATTATTTAGAAGCTAGCTATTTAATATATACAAATAATGACAAATTAACACTCCAGCAAGAGACAGATACAGATTCAATGGAGAATGAGCACATCCTGTCTTGTATGCTGTGTTAATCTTCGTATTAGATTTTATTGTTTTGTTTCCATTCAACTGGTTCATTCTAGCAACAGTTATTTCTCCTCCTTTGTGTTATCCATCTTCCTCTCCCCAGCCTCCACAGAAGAAGCCATTCATCGTTCTGGCAACTGAGCAGAGTTTCCATTATCACCTGCTTCCTCATTCTCTTTCACCTGGCGAAAGACTGATGTTGAGGTCATCAATGGAAGACAGAGACAACCAGACTATGCACCTCTTCTTGCTCTTTAGTTCAACGGCATCATGTCACTGATAACATTTCCAGTCCCTCCCTCCCTCTCCGCTGCATAATAGCTCATCAAGACAAAATTCTCACTCCCTGCTGACTACAAAGCAGTCTTCTTGAGTGCAGATATGTTGTGCTCTCATTAGGGGTTCAAGCCAGCAAAGGCATAGAAATGCAGTTGCAAGGCAGCGGTATTTCCAAGCATCCAGCAGTGCAGGGAACCCTACTGAAACTGTTGCATTTATCAATATTTTTATTATTAGTTTATATTTATTCCACGAATAAAAGTCATGTTGCAGCCCAAACCACAAGTACTGTATTTCCGCCTGATAAGTCTCACCTCTCTATAAGTCGCCTTGTCCAATTATTGGCAATACATTGGAAAAATCCATAAATGTGTTGCACCTCTATTTAAAGACCGTGTAAAGTGAAATTAAATGTGTGTTTTTAGTTTGTCACATGGCATATGTGTTATTAATCACCCATATAAATCTGACTGATTAAAAACATTGTTTTCCTTATAAAATTAAGTCTCAAAAATCATGAAAAAACATAATTTTCCCTTGGTCTGGAACTGTGGGGGCGTGTCAGCGCGTGGGCGTGGTTTCAGCGCAGTACTGCGGCCTGCAGCTGAGCTGTGTGTGGAGAGGCAGACAGCAGAGCCAGTAAACCTGCTCTGTTTTTATCTGAGTTCTGTCTGTAACAGCAGCTACTTTTTCCAAGAGTTACGCTGTTTTTGTAAATAGTTTTCTTGTGTGTTTTTAATCTGGAATGAATAAAAAAAATAAAAAAAAAGTTGTACCATGCGGGAATTGAACCCATAAGGTTTGGGACGGAAGGCAAACGCTTTATCCATTGACCTATCCAGGCATTACAGATACTCGGTATAAAACCACGCGGTATAAAAACACGTTATGATTTGTACGGGTGCCCTGACCATTGCGACATCCAGGGAAGATGCACGAACGAGGCATAATTGATTAGCTAGCTAACAATGAACAAAATATCTATGCTATTGCTATCTGATGCTATCTGCGATTCGCGAGTGAACGGCTCCACCGAGGCGAATTTATACGGCTGGAGCTGCAGGGGGTGGGGCTATACTTAAGAAGACCGCGTGACGAAACGCGGTCACATTTAAAACACGCCTAAAAAATCCTGAAACAGAAATATCTTTATACACAGTTTGCTCTATAACTCCAAAATTAATTGAGCTACAATTTTGAGACTTTTTACTCATTTACAAGATTACAATTATGACATTTATAATGTTTATTGAAGAAAATATTGAAATTCACTTTACACGGTCTTTAATCAGAACATAAGACATAAAGATCTTAGTTACTTAGTCAGGTGATTCTTGAAGTCTTCAAGTCTTTGTGACGCATTTCAGATTTTTCTGTTTCTTTTGTTCAGTTTGAAAATACGTTGATGCTTGAATGCGTTTGTACGTGTCTGTTTGTGGTGTGTGGGATTATAACCCACAGCTGGTGTCACTGATTATTAACTGCCAGATCAGCCTGGATTAGACTCCCATACACACACACACAGGCCAAAAAGCACAGTAAACACACACATTTGATGTATTTTATTCCTGAACCACTGGATCACTGCCATACCTTTTCTTTGTTGGCATCTTACTGTGTATGCAGTGTTTGTAAATACCTGTGTTTGAAAAAGTGTGTGTGTGTGTGTGTGTGTGTGTGTGTGTGTGTGTGTGTACTTGCGTAACTATCCAACAGGGAACATACGCGTCGTTACACATTCACCAACAGGGGACCCTCCGACCAAGAGGGGACATTTTTTAGGTCCCCTCTTGGTCATGCTCTAAATCAAGTTAAAAACATGTTAAAAACCATCTGGAAAATTTTTACAACTTTTGCCAAGAGGGGACCTAAGTGTGTGTGAGTGTAAAGAGTTAATGCTCTACAGCGCCACAGCAGGTTGGAGCATGAATTTCAATGGCCTGTTTACACACGTCGCTTTGTAACACACTGCACTTAACATTACAAAGGAGCCTAAAGAATACCCTGATGCATGCTCAATAAGCCTAAAGAAGCCTTTCAGGCTGTAGAGTGGCTGAAAAAAAGGCTAATTTCAGAACAAACCAGGATCTAGAAACACACTTTAGTATTTTTTGCAGCAAAATAAAAAAGTTTTATTTAAAGAGGAATAAAAAAAAAGCAATTAGAAAAAAAAGTAATGTAAAAAGGTCAGAAGTAAATTGTTTTCTTCTTTTGTATTTTCCTTAATTCATTTTCTTCAGTTCCCAAACATTCATTAGCCACTTTTAAAACTTATTTCAACTAAATTTAAAATTAACATTTGTACTCGGTCTTCATTTAAAGGAGTGCATTTTGTGTTACTATTTGTATTACAGAATACTATTTTCTCTGAGGCCACCCAATATAACTTGTAAATCGTTCCGCATGAGACGTATCAACAAACTTTTTAATTGTATGAATTTTTAACACTTGTTGCTTCAATCTATATTTATAAGAATGGATTTCATTTATTGATTTGCATTACAGAAAGGAAGTCCCCACTTGGTTTGTATAAAATGACACAAGTCCCCTCTTGGATAGGATGGAGCAACATACACACTTCAGATAAAGAAAATGACCTGTTATCAAATATCTTTACTTCTGAACTTCTTAATGAAGTAGGGACAAACAGACAGACTTCCTCTTTCTGGATTAATGTAGCATACTCATTGATATATTAATAATAGCTCTAATATATTTTTTGTAGAATAGTTAATCTTACAGCTTCAGATAATTCATGAATCAAATTATTATGTGTAGAATCAGGATCACATGCATTGAAAACACTGGCCCAAGCTTTGGTTATAATGCTTACAAAAAGCTGTAACAGAGTCATTTTATTCAGCACCTTACTAGTTATCTCAAAATGTAGAGGTGCAGATTTATGTACACAATTCAGAAATATCACAGTAGGAAAATGGTCTGATTCCTAGTCCATTCCCAGTCTCCAGCTTAGTATTTTGGATATTCGTAATGATATTGTCAATGATAGATCTGGAAGAGTGTGTTACTCTAGTGCAGGGGTGTCAAACATGCGGCCCGCGGGCCGGATCCGGCCCGCCAGGGGGTTTTAGTCGGCCCACGGATAAATCTGAATTAAAAATATATATATATATATATATATATTTTTTTTTTTTTACAAATGAATACATGTACAGTACTGTACAGTCACCAATCACTTAGCCTATCCTAACACAATTTTTAAAGATGAAGGAGTGAGTTGAATTGTCTCCCTTTCACATAAAGTGAAAGTAGCTCCCTTTATGTGAATGGAGCCTGCAGGGGAGGAGGGAGACAATTCCACTCACTCCTTAACTGTGTTAATACATTACGGCAAAGACTGGTTCATCCCAAAGATCCAGTCCCCCGGCACAAACAGAGTAATGTGGTGTATGCTGTTCAGTGTCAGGAGGGCTGTGATCAGTCTTATATTGGGGAAACTAAACAGCTTTGTTTTGTTTTATTTTTTGAATGTCCAAAGGACCAGACTTAGCTTTTTTGGATTTTTCTACCTGGATTATTGAGCATGCATCAGGGTATTAAAATGCATTCATTTCTAAATTTTGATGGGTTTGATGCATTTTTAACATACAGGAAAGTGTTTTAACAAAACTGTGTTTTTTTTTTATGTCCAGAGGACCAGACTTAGCTTTTTTAGATTTTTCTACCTGGATTATTGAGCATGCATCAGGGTATTTAACAAAACAGTTTGTTGACTAAATGTTTTAAAATGTGCAATCACTGATCAGTTTTTAATGTGTAATGCACTTAAATGTTAAACTGAGTAAAAGTGTAAAAGGACAATTAATTTAATGTAAATATTTTTATAATTTATTTATTCTTTGCACACTAATACAAAGAAAAAAAGTGGACTTTTGGAATGAGTACGTATACTGGTCTGGCCCCCTTGAGATCAGATTAAGCTGTATGCGGCCCCCAGATCAAAATGAGTTTGACACCCCTGCTCTAGTGTAAGTATGGTCAGATAAAAGGAAGTGGAGTGAAGAATGCTATAAAATTAATTTGTAATTGCATTCTCCTTGAAGACATCAATGTTAAAATAACCAATAAGGATACAATTAATATTTTTCAAATTAAAAGAATATAGGATTATATTCAATTGGCTCAAGAAGATAGTAGGATTTGAATCTGGTGGACAATAAATGTCTCAAATGACAAGATTCTTGTTCATTTAGACAGACAGACAGACAGACAGACAGACAGGCAGGCAGGCAGGCAGGCAGGCAGACAGGCAGGCAGGCAGACCGAAATAAATAACTAAATAAATGTGTGTATATTTTTTAGTTCCAGCCTATGTCAAAGGCATTACAGGAAAATTAAAGGTCCCCACTTGGTCTGTATAGAACGACAGAGGTCCACTGTTGGCTGGTGAAGAACAACATAGGTCCCCACTAAGATAGGATGGAGCAACATACACACTCCAGGATGGTTGGATAAAATAAAATTATTACTTATAGACAAAAAAATATGTAAGCTGAATCAAAACAACTTCAGATGAACTGTTTCAGTTGATATAAAATACAGATCCCAATATTTGTCAGACATGTTTCCTCAGCATGGAAAGGTTGAATATTATATGAACTAACATTCCAATAGTGAAGGGATCTGCAGTACAAAGTGGTCAGAATAAAGAGTAAAAAAGTTATTTACAGAGCACATTTTTAAAGACAAATTTATAACAGCCTATGTCAAACCTATTGTAATATAAAACGTCCCCACTTGGTTTGTATAAAACGACCTAAGTGCCCTCTTGGATAGTATGGAGTGACATACACACTCCAGATAAAGAAGAACATGACCTTTTTATCAAATATCTTTACTTCTGAACTTCCTAATGAAGTAGGGATGGACAGACCGACATGGACTGACAGACAGATAGGATAATTATACGCACATAAAAATGTGTGTATATTTTTTTGTTTCAGCCCATGTCAGACCTATTACAGAAAATAAAAGTCCCCACTTGGTCTGTACAGAAATACAGGTAGTCCCCGACTTACAAGCGAGTTCCGTCCCTAAGGGGCACTCGTATGTCAAAAAATTGTAAGTAGGATCACCATAAAAAAGAAAAAATATATATTTTTTATTTTTTTAGAAATGAATACATGTACAATACTGTACAGTCACCAAGCACTTAGCCTATCCTAACAGTTTTTAAAGATGAAGGAGTGAGTTCAATTGTCTCCCTTTCACATAAAGGGAGCTAGCTCTTAGCTAGTCTTAGCTGATGTCACCCGGTCATTTATTACGGAAAGCGCCGCATTGAGACTGGAAATTGATCCGTTGCGCTCCATAAACCTTATGTCGACCGTGCTGCTAAGCTTGCTTATGGCTGCTAGGACGTCCTCGTTGGTGGCTGAAGGACCCGAAGAGCATGTGGGGCTCGTGTTAGCATTAGCCGCATCAAGGCCTACTAGCTTGGTCCGGTTGTCTAGGGTCTCATCCCTCGAGCCTTTGTCTTTCTTATTACCTTAGGGCTTCGTCATCTTGTTTATAATATGATGACACACTATAAATATGCTAAGCAAAAGTTTAAATTTTATTTAAGGTGAAATAATGGTGAAGTTGAGTGGAGCTTCCTCAAAACATGTCTACTCCATATTGGGACCTAGCCACGCCCCCATACGTAAGTATTTTATGTTTCAGTTAGCACAGTTTATTTTGAAGGCCTGGCACTTTAGAAGCTTTTTGTTTAAAGAAGATGTATGTCTGTCCACTTGTTTGTATAGGTTTTTCTTGTCTTGTAAGCCTTTGTGGGCTGAAAACCTGTAAAAGGGTAAATGCCATTTATCTGTCTGCCTACAAAGATCAGACACTGTACTTTATCTCACCCAAGTACTGTAGGTCATAATAACTTTTTCTAATATGTATGCTAAGACTTAGCTCTCTTTGTCGGTCTTTCTGGCTGTAAAGCCCGTTTTGCTTTTTATCTTATTTGTAATATTGTAAGTGATGCTTTAGTGTGATTATTCAGTAATTTTGCCATGTGCTCAGAAAAATGCCATCTAATAACAAATGTTTACATTACGTTAAGATGAAGCTCTTGACATATAGACATTATATTTGTCCTCCTGAACCACTTCTAAGGGGATCTTTTTAGTTTTTCTGGAGCCTAGTTGATTCATCAAGTTCCAAAATGCCTGAAGGTTATGAGTTTGATTTATATATAAATAAATCCAGTTTCTGACAAAGTGGTGGAGTTCTTCCCAGTTAGTTATTCAAAGTACTTACAACTAAAAAAAGGGTCTAATAACTGGACATTCCAAAAGACAATGTATCAAAGTACGTTTTTGACACTTTCAACATAGTAGATCAAGTTTGAGACCAAATATATTGAATTTTACTAATGTCCTATGAAATCTTTGCCTGAATGTAGATTATGTAAGCTTACATGTACATTCCATTACGTTCTAGTGTACATTCCTCATCCACAAGCAGAAGTCTTTTTATAGTTACTGCTGTAAAAGCGTCTTCTGTTTTGCTTCCTATCTTTCCTCTTTTTGGAAAAAAAGAAAAACAAACTTAGCCGATATACAAATGAATAATTTGTCGGAAGGAAAAACAAAATCAATTTTTTTTTTTAATCACTTCAGTTCTTGTCAAGATTTAAATGTGTAGGTAAACAACGTCAGATATTTTAATTAAGCTTATTTTTTCTGTCATATTTCAGCCAGTTTGAAATTGTCTTAAAATAATCAGTTTTGGTAATTTCTGCAGTATCCACCCATCCTGGAGTGTGTATGTCGCTCCATCCTATCTAAGAGGGGAACTTTGTGGTTCTTCGATCACCAGCCAACAATGGACCCCTGTTGTTCTTTACAGACTAAGTGGGGACCTCTCTCTATATATATGAATATATTTAAATATATGTATACAGCTGGTCCCCGACTTACGAGCGAGTTCCGTTACTGCGAGGTGCTCGTAAGACGAAAACTCGTAAATCGGGGACTACCTGTATATACCGCATAAGCCGCCACTGATACAAGTACATGTACGGTGTTGAACAGTTACCAAGTTACCAAACACTTCACCTATCCTAACACAGCTACATATTGTAATTTTAAAAGAACATACATAAAAGTATTTAAAAAAATTCTTACTTTGAGCTGCAGCTTGTCTCCATCTGTTTGCATGTTAGCTCCATTGCGTTAGCTCCGTTGCATTAGCATGTTAGGCTGCGTTAGCATGTTAGACCCTCCAAAAAGGCTGTCGCAGCTGTTAGCTCGATAACAATCCAACATCTGAGGCTGCCAGGCAGACATCGAGGTGAGCTCCGCCGCCTGTTGGCTCCGTGTCTCCGGTGAGAGTGATAGCATCCACCCGTCCATCCTACAGCTAGGCTTGTTAGCATGTTGTCTGTTGCTTCTCTGGCCTAGCATGCTGTCTGCTGCTTCACATCGTTGTTTTCCTTCATCCATCCGTCACTCCACAAAACCGCCGTTCAGCTCCTGCTCATGTATCTGAGCGTAGGAACCTCTAAACGGACATTGTTCTTCCGAACCCGGCTCTCGAGGCCGGAGCTAACTGGCTAAACAGCCGAACACTGTCGAACACTGCCGGACTGCCGGAAACTGCGTAATCGGCTTCAAAATAATAATAATAATATGTAATAATAATAATAATACTTTATTTATTCATTCATTCATTCAACCTTTATTTATACAGGCTAGCCTCGTTGAGTCACTGGGACTCATTTACAAGAGGGACCTGTCTCACTCACACCAAACAACCATCCACTCTCACACTCACACCTAGGGTCAATTTTAGAGTCACCAATCACCCTAACATGCATGTTTTTTGGTCTGTGGGAGGAAACCGGAGTACCCGGAGGAAACCCACGCATGCACGGCAAGAACATGCAAACTCCACCCAGAAAGGCCCCCCGACCGGGATTTGAACCGGCAACCTTCTCGCTGAGAGGCAGCAGCTCTACCAGTTGTGCTACCGTGATGCAAAACTAAATTTATAAAGCCTTTATATTTATATGCCTTTATTTATAAAGGCATTTAAAACAACCACAGCTGCAACAAAGTGCTGTACACATGAAATTAAGAACATTTAAACACAAAAAAATAAAATAAAAATTATTTCATATTTTTATTAAATATGATGGCTCGTAAATTTGGAACCTCGTATGTCGATGTCCTCGTAAGTCAGGGACCGCCTGTATTATTGAACAAGCTGTACCTCTATGGGATTAGAGTGACTGCATTTAATTGGTTTAAAAGTTACCTTTTTGGTAGACATTATTATGTAGCTTATAATCACCATTTTGAATGGTGCAACACTTACACTAGTTATATCAGGAAACTTGAAAGCCTTCAAAAATTGATAAGAGGTATGTCATGGTCCCAGAACACCAATGTAGTTTTGTACATGCATGACTGTGACATGGCCTGATATAAATATGTCTAAAAAAACACGAGGTTAGTTAATTTCTGCTGTATCCACCCATCATGGAGTGTGTATATTGCTCCATTCTATCCAAGAGGGGACCTGTGTGGTTTTATACAAACCAAGTGGGGACCTTTTATTTTCTAATAGGTTTGACATAGGCTGTTGTAAATTTGTCTTTAAAAATGTGCTCACTGTATTTGTAACTGAACCTGGTGCTCTTCCAGCTGGGTCTGATTGGACTTTTATTCCTTCTTCCAAAGTCAAATATTCACCCACAGTAAATCCCAAATATTTACATGTTTTTGCAATAGACAAAGTTGTCGGCCCAAAACAAAATGTAAATGTTATCAATGCACTTCTCCATTTTCTGAAAGAAATAACTTCAGTTTATTTATTTCAGTAAACTATTGCTCCTCTAGTATTTTAGGATTACCAGCATTTTCAAATGAGTACTACTTCTACCAGACAGTTTGATTAATTTGCATCCCTGGAGAGTTTCTTCATGTACAGTAAATGCTAAACGGTGGGTGATGGGTGAGAAAGCTGTTGCTACTCAGAAAATGCCTTTGGGAAGAGTCTATTGTTTGTGATTGAGAAGCACACATTCCAATGCTAATAGCAGCACCACCTTCACTGTGTTGCAAAACTCCTTCACTTCATTACTTCACTGTGTTTGAAGAGCAGCAATGGCACACAGCAAGCGTTGGACATTACTGTTTTCTCAGCTCCGAACATGTTTAAATTAGTGAAAAAAGGGGCAAAAATGGCTCTTTTGATCGTAAAGGTTGCAGACCCCTGCTCTAGTTCAAAGAAGGCATACTTGATATGTTTCAGAATTATAATTCTGATGTCTAATTAGCAGAATGTAAGACTAAATAGAGAAATTGCATTTCCTACGAAAATGCATGTGTGAATGCCATTTGTTCAAGAATTAGCAAAAAACAGCTGAATATTATCTAAAATAGCAGAAAGAAGCTTAAATGTCTTAGAAATTTGTAGAGAGATTACAGTTTTGCGGAATTAGGCTGGAAAAAGTTGAAATGAGTGCAAATAATGTGGAATTTTTTGAAACAAGCCTAAATTAGTATAAAAACAGCTTAATAGTAGCTAAAATAGCAGAAGAAGCTTACACTAGCAGAAATAAGCACAAAGCATCATAATCTGAAATATCTGAAACAATCTGAAATTGATATAAGCAGAAATAAGCCAAATAAAGTTTAAATTATCTGAAAACAGCTGAAATTGGTCAAAACAGCAGAACAATAGGTAAAACAAGCAGAAATAATCTTAGATTACCATAAGGAACTGGGTAGAGCATGGTTTTGCTGAATTAGGCTGAAAAAAGTTGGATTGATTAAAAAAAAGGAAATAGTTGAAAAAGCTGATATTAGCATAAAACAGCTAAATAGTAGCTGAAATAGCAGAAATATCTGAATCTTCCAAAAATTTGCTGAAAGGAGCATAAGGATCTGAAATTAGCAGAAATAAGTCAGTAGAAGTACTAAAATGTTGAAGTACTGTAAGCTGAATAAAGCTGAAAAGAGCACAAAACAGTTGAAGAAACAGCTGAAATTAGCTGAAAGTAGATGAAATATTTTAAAAATTGTACAAGGAAGCAGAAGGAAGCTGAGCTGGTCCAAAATGTGAAAGGAGTAGTAAAAGATTGTAAAGACATCTAAACATATCAAGGATGTAAAATGAATTCATTTTCAATGGGATAAAAATGGCAGAAAAGGCTAAATATTTCAAAAAGCTAAAGTGGATTTTTTAGTTCACTGTGTGTTAGTTTTGTAGCTCTGTTTTATGCTTTCTTTTATCTTTTTTGTATCTAGTGTCCAGCACTTTGTTTCAACTGTGGCTGTGTTAATAAACATAAGCATAAAATAGTAAAAGTGTAACACTGGTAGGTAATGTGGTAATGTGTTATTATGAGCCCTATACAGGGAACCCCCGACTTACGTACGAGTTTGGGACCTAAGAACCGTTCGCAGCTCGATCCGTTCGTAGGTAGGGGGTGAAAATTATATTAAAAAAAAAAAATTATTCATTCATTCATTCATTCAACCTTTATTTATCATGCTAACGGAGCGCGCGCACACATTTAAGCATGTAAAGTAGTGTACTGTAATGTTAAACATTGCTATTCACATTTACAGAATAAATAAAAATATATTTTCTTACTTTGAGATGGTCAAAGCCGACATCTTAGGTTGCCATGCGTTGATTGTTGTCGGGCCTAGCAGCCCCGCCGGCCGGCCAGTGAACCACCGCAGCCGCTCCAGACCTGTGTTAGCTAGCTGGCTAGCTTCTGCTAGCCAAGCCATGAGCTGGTGTTGGAGCGGCGGCGCGATCAATCTGCAGCTTCTGCTGCTGCCTTAGACATCCACAAAGTTCACAGAGACGTTTCCAGCTCGTAATTAATCCATATGAAGCCATCCTGGTCACCAGTCTTCGGCCGGCTACCGTGTTAGCTCCCGTGTTAGCTTCTGGAGCTAGCCAGGCCAGAGCCAGGCCGGAGGTGTAGCCAGGCCGGCCGGAGGTGTTCGCACGGCGGCCTGGCACGATCGGCGATAAATCCGCTGCTGCTTGAGACATCCACAAAGTTCACAGAGACGTTTCCAGCTAGTAATTAATCCATATGAAGCCATCCTGGTCACCAGTCTTCGTCCAGCTCTCGGCAGCTAACCTAAGATGGCGTCCGGTGTTCTACATTAATTTGTAACCGGAGACCCCAGTGACTGAACCTAAAATAGCGTCCGGTGTTCTACATTAATTTGTGACCGTGTAAACTGAAGACCTACTTCCTGTTGCCAAAAATTGCTCAAAAATGATCAGAAATGATCTTTTTTATCATAATTATTATTTATAAAGCCTTTAAAACAACCAGAGCTGCAACAAAGTGATGTACACATGAAATTAAGAACATTTAAACACAAAAAAAAAAAAAAAAAAAAAAATTTTTTTTTTTTTTAATTCATATTTTTATTAAATATGATATGTTCGTAGGTCCCGTGGTTCGCAGGTCGATGGGGTCGTAGGTCGGGGGTTACCTGTACATAACTGAAAAAATACTATAATCTACCAATTCCTGGAATTTCAATAAATTTAGCTGAAGAAACAAGGTGTTTGATGGGTGACTGAAATGTTTTCTGGTGATTACTCTTACAGCTCTCTTTTGTAAAATATAAACAGGCTTTGTAATTGTTTTGCACGCTTTTCCACAAACCTCAATACAATAGATTAAATGTGGAACAATGATTGTGTTATACAACATATACAGAGCTTTATCAATTAAAAAATCCCTGACTTTATACAGTACTTTAATTGATCTAGCTATTTTTGTTTTAATGGAATTTACATGATGTTTCCATGACAGTTTCTCATCAATGATAACACCCAGAAACTTCATTTCACTCACTTTACAGATCACAACATCTTCAATTTCAAATGGATCGTCAACAATTCTCTTTTTGTTACTGAATATCATGTAATTAGTTTTTAATCTAAATTCAAAGATAATTTGTTTAGTTTAAACCAAGTTTGATGCTTGATTTGTTTTTTTATTTGATTTAACCAAGTTTTATTTGATGCTTTTCATGACTAGCCATTCAAAGCACTTCATCAGGATAGGGGTGAGTGCTACCGGATGATAGTCATTGAGGCAGGAGGGCGTTACCTTCTTTGGGACAGGGATGATAGTGGTGGCTTTGAAACAGGTGGGGATGATGGCCTGACTCAGTGAGATGTTAAAGATGTCCATGAAGACCACTGCGAGTTCCCTTGCACAGTCCTTCAGTACACGACCAGGTATGTGTCAGGACCAGAGGCTTTCCAGGCGTTGATCTTGATGAATGATTGCCTTACGCTGTCTGGGGACAGCGCTAGCATCTGGCCATTTGGAGAACGGGGGAGTTTTTGTGCAGGTGTGCTGTTACATGCCTCAAACCGAGCAAATAACTCATTCAGTTAATTCAGCGTAGAGGTTGTGCTGTCACAGGTCTGTGGGGATGGTTTGTAGTTGGTGATGGTGTGCATTCCCTGCCACAGACTTCGTGTATCCTTGCTGTCCTTGAAGCGATGAGCTATCCTCCTGGAATACTGCTTCACGGCCTTTCTGATGCCCCGGGACAGGTAGTTTCTGGCTGCCCTCAGGCCCACCTGATCTCCTGCTGTGAAGGCGGCGTTCCTGGCTCTCAGGAGTCTGTAAACCTCTGCTATTAGCCATGGCTTCTGATTTGCCCGAACAGTGATGGTCTTGAGGTTGGTTACATAATCAATACACTTGGTGATGTATGAACATACAATGTCCGAGTACCCTTGAAGATATATGTTGGCGTACAACAGGGATCCATTCTGGGGCCAGTTCTCTTTTGTCTTTACATGCTGCCATTAGGATCAAACATCGCACGCCATAATCTGTCTTTTCATATGTATACAGATGATTTACAAATATATCTGCCGGTCACTCTCAATCCCTCACTTAGTTCAAACACTATTATCAACTGCTTAAATGACATTAAACACTGGCTCTCTCAAAACTTCCTCCACCTAAACACTGATAAAACTGAATGCATTTTATTTGGTGCACCCGGTGACACCAGCAACATCCTTCCCAGTCCCAGTTTCGGTTTTCCCCTTCCTCATTTCAACCAGGTGGTAAGAAATGTTGGAGTGCAACTTGACTACAACTTAAAGCTTGATAAACAGATCAGTTCTGTTGTCAAAACCAGCTTCTTTCAGCTCCATCTGCTCTCTAAAGTGAAGACACTACTTAGCCGTAGTAATCTGGAGAAAGCCATCCATGCCTTTGTGAGCTCCAGACTTGACTATTGTAATGCTTTGTACGTTAGAATTAATCAGTCTTCTATTTCCCGTTTACAACTTGTTCAGAATTCTGCAGCCTGCTTTTTGACCAACACACGAAAATATGAACACATCACTCCTGTCCTGTCCTCTCTACACTGGCTCCCGGTTCAGTTCAGGATACAGTTTAAGCTGCTGCTATTTGTTTTTAAAGCTCTGAATGGACTCGCACCTCTCTACATCTCAGAACTTTTGAAAGTCCATCAGCCCAGCAGAGCTTTACGATCTGCCAGTCAACACTTGCTAGAGGTGCCTCGCTCAAGGTACAAACAATGGGGAGACCGGTCCTTTTCTGTTGCCGGCCGATACGCCTGGAATAGTCTCCCCCTTGAGCTGCATGCCACCTCTGATCTGACTCTGTTCAAAACCAGACTAAAGACCCACTTGTTTAAAAAAGCTTTCAATCTGTAACTTTCATTAATTTTGGTATTTTAGTATTTAGCATTTTTATTTCCACTGCCTCCTTTTATTGCTGCTGTTTTTATTTCTATTTTCACTGATTTATTGTACCTGTTTTTATATTTTCTATCCTGTTAAAACACCAGGACTACCAGACTTTTAAAACGAGTACTAAACCTTCCAGAGACTCTGAAATGACAGTTTGAGGAATTAAGGTTTGTGTGCCCCTGTCAGCTCGAGAGCTTCAGATCTTTTTGTAAGATATTTCTGTCATCAGAACTTTACAGCATCGGGCCGAACACATCCCCACAAAGTCAGAAGGGAAGGAAAAGGAACAGAAAATAATCAAAAATTCTCTCCAAACATGTGGATATCCTAACTGGGCTTTTGTCAGGTCAGCGAGGAAATCGACAAAACACAATAATGAACAGAAAAAGGAGAACAGACGAAAAAACATGGTCATCCCTTATGTTGCTGGAGTTTCAGAGAATTTCAGAAGGATTTTCAACAATCACAACATCCCAGTACACTTCAAACCCAGCTGGATTGATTCATGTATTTCTCAGCTTCAGAAGGTACAGAACACCGTTGCATAACTTTTAACTGGCACACGAAAGTTTGACCACATTTCTCCTGTTTTAGCCTCCCTGCACTGGCTGCCTACACATTCCAGGATTCATTTAAAAATTATTTTATTTACTTTTAAAGTGCTTAATGGACTTGTACCAGGTACAGACATCTACTATAACAACAATTTCCTTTTCTGGACAAGACATCCCCCTCTCCACCTCTGTTACAAATCTTGGAATAAAAATGGACTCTCATCTTACATTTGAAAATAACATTAAGCTTCTGTTTAAAACTTGCTTCTTCCATCTTCAAAACATCTCCAGACTTCGCCCATCCCTAACTTTTTCCGATGCTGAGAAACTCGTCCATGCTTTTGTCTCCTCCAGGCTCGACTACTGCAACTCCCTGTTTATTGGAATCCCTGGTAAATACCTTCAGAAGCTTCAATATATTCAAAACAGTGCAGCAAGGATTTTGTTAAGAGTTCGTAAATTTGAACATATTACACCCATTCTCCATAACCTTCATTGGCTTCCTGTCGCCTACAGAATTCAATACAAAACTGCTTTCATTACACATCAATGCTTACACGGAACTTCACCAGATTATCTAAAGGACATTCTTGCACCATACTCATCCACCCGGTCTCTACGGTCACAGAACAGTCATCTACTTCACATTCCGAGAACCAAATTAAGGACAATGGGAGACCGGGCTTTTAGTGTGGCTGCCCCCCGCCTGTGGAACTCTCTTCCTGACTGCCTGAGAGCTCCACAGTCACTGGTTGACTTTAAGATTGGCTTGAAGACCTTTCTTTTTAACCAAGCATACTCTGCCTCCTCATGATTCTATATTTGATCTTAGTTGATACTGTTATCGATTTTACTTGTTTTATTACTTGTTTTATTGACATTTAATTCTGTTGCACTTTGTAGCACTTTGAGATTTTCATTAATGAAAAGTGCGTTTAAATAGGCTCTTTGCACGTCAACTTCCGTGTTCCGGTCAATGCGGTTCGCTCACTTCCGGTCTGTTGAACATGGCGTTTTATTCGAGGTGTTCGTGTTTGCAGGGCTTGCCCAAGCTGACTATTAACGATGTTAATCGCATTTGTAAGTCTCATCCAAAGCTCCAACGACTAAATTAGAGAAAGGCTTTAAGATGTATGCCTCGTCTTACATCCACAAACACGAAGGTGAGTTTTACTTTGCTTCGATTGTGTGGCTAACGTTAGCTTTAGCTAATGCTAGCAGGCATTTTTACCGGTGATTTTAGTATAAATATGTACCAATAAAGTACCTGAACATTCTCAGTTATTCAATCGGACAATGTTTAACCTAATAATTTCTATTTGTGTTCAGTATATATTTCTTTTTTGCTGTTGATAGTGTCAAACAGAGACGAGGTAACAGGACAGGTTGCGGTTCTTTTAGCTTCAGATCCATAAAGAAACACAACAAACCTCATAGTTTAAAAGTAGGGCAGCACTGATAATTTGTCAGAGTTCGAGTTCAGCTGACTGTTCTGGTTCAAATGTATTATATGGCCATGTTCCATGGGTTCCGTGTTATTATTATTTTTTTTGCATTTTGTTAAGAGCTCAAAAGGGGACCGTGTTTACAGCCCCCTCCTCATTTTATGACATTTTTTTCATCATAACATTAAAAGCAAGACTAGTTCCACATGTTTTGTTTTAATGTTGATTGTGAAGCAGTTTGTAATGTTTATATCTTGAAAGCTGGTATATAAAGTTTCATTTACTAAACTATTTTAGATGTGAAACATTCCTAAAAAGATGAGAGCACCTCTCCTAATGTACAGTCATATTCAACAAATGTAGTATTCACAAAAGTTCATTAATTTCAATATTAATTTACTAAATAATTTTTTTTATTTTCATTTATTTTTGTAATAAAAATGACTGAGGTTTTCAAGTCTTTATTTCTGTTAATGATTTTGCTTGCAGCTGTGAAAACACGACATCTAAGATTAGAATATTGGTATACTGATCAATCTCACAAACCAGCCCCATCATAAAGCATATGCTAATTTGTTGATAATGACTGTAAATGACTTCCCGTGCTGTAAACATGAGTTCCATTTGATCATAGTATTTTTCACTGTTTTAAGGAGGGCACTCCATTTCATGCCAACAGTTTGAAAGAAAACCTTAACAAAAAGTGTAATATGATCTGTCAACAGGTAGTCCTCAAGAGATTCTGTTCCTGTTGTAATGGTGACGTGCAGTTGTTCCTGTGAGGCTGGTTCTGGATTTCACAGGGTGCAAAACCAGGTCCAGTTGGCAAGATGGTGGCCTGGGTCGACTGTGTAAAGGAGGATTACGGTAAATAATACTGGCAATGTATCATTTTCATGTCTTGCTACCATACATATATTTTAGCCCAGAGTTAAATACATCTGTGTGATGTTTTATTCAAAAGAGTACGGATACCCTCTTCAGAGGAATGACTGGCTCTCTTCCTGACCTGTCTGCTTAGAGTGGCAGAGGTATACTGTACTGCGATTTGGACACATCATCTGTCACCAACCGAGGGTGTCTGGCAGCGACTGGGTGGAAGATCAAAAAATAATCAGACAGAACTGTGACCACTTCTATTTTATGTTTTTGAATAGGTTGTGTGCTGTAGATTCTATGAAATTCAAAAGAAAAAAAAAGACACTTTGTTTTATTACAATTTATCATTTGAAGAATTTGTTTGTTCTGATTTGTTTTACACAAAGTAAATGAATTTCAAGTTGCACTAAGGTCAGCTCTGGCCTGTAATTTAGTTTGTTTAGCTTGCCCGTGTTTTTTTTATAAAAGCAAGTGAAATGTGAAAAACAAGAAATGTTTATTTGTCTTCACATTTATTCATGAAATTTGATAACATGCAATCAGTTCATAACAATAAAAATACATTTAAATGCTTCTGTGAGAACTAATTTCGTGTGGACAATGTCCATAAGAAATTCTTTCCCTTAGCCCATGCACTGACGAGGTTTATTTTGATAATTAACCAGGCAAGCCATTGTAAAAAGTTCATTAAATATGTAAAAAAGCTAAGTCTGGTCCTCTGGACATTCAAAAAAGCAACAACAAAAAAAAACTGTCTACAGTATTTGTTTTTTTAATGTCCAGAGGATCAGACTTAGTTTTTTATTTATTTTAATTTTTAATATTTTTCTACCTGGAGCATGCATCAGGGTAAGTTTATTGTAAAGCGCTTTGGGGCTCCTCACAGGGGGCTGGAAAGCGCTATATAAATAAGCTCCATTTACCATTTACCAAGTTCATTAATACTTGAAACAATTGATAGTGGGATATCAATTGTTGATATCACGCTATCAACAATGTTATGCATATATACACATAATATATGTATACACATAATATGTGTATATACACATATATGTGCATATGCACATAATATATATGTGTATATACACTTACATCTGTATATATACACATAATATATATGTATACACTAATATATTGTGTATACACATAATATATATGTTTATATACACATACATGTGTATATAAACATAATGTATATGTGTATATACACATACATCTGTAGGCTATATATACATATAGTATATATGTATACACGTATATATTGTGTGTATATACACATATATGTGCATATACACATAATATATATGTTTATATACACATACATGTGTATATACACAATATATATGTGTATATACACATACATGTGTATATATGCAATCCCTTCGGATTGCACGCTCAATGTGAACTCGCAGACGTGCAATTTTCTGTCTGGAGGATCCTCCGTGGAAAATTAAAAGAATCCGAAAAAAAAAAAAAATCTGAAAGAAAAAGTCCGTGGAAACTTAAAAGACCATTGCACCAGCATGCTTAGGGACACAACAGTGTTCGTGATAATGTTTAACTTGCTTCTGAAATGCGAGTTTCTCTTTTCTAGCTGTCTAAGTTCCTCAAAGCGGAAGCTAGCGAGCCGCATCCGCTCAGGCGGATGTGACGTCAGCGCCGTAGGTGCAAAGAGCCTATTGAATTCATTATTATTATTATTATTATTATTGCCCTGCCCTATCTGTCCAAGTTGCTGCATCCATACGCACCCTCTCGATCCCTCTGTTCATGTGATCAGCTGCTCCTGCGTGTCCCAAAGACAAAACGCAAGCTCAGAGGAGACCGTGCTTTTGCTGTAGCAGCTCCTAAACTGTGGAAAAATCTTCCCTTGAACATCAGACAGGCCTCTTCCCTGTCTGTTTTTAAATCTCCTCTAAAAACCTATCTTTTCTCCCTGGCCTTTGACATCATCTGAGATGTTGACTTTTAATAATAATAATAATAATAATAATAATAATAATAATAATAATAATAATAATAATAATAATAATAATAATGAATTCAATTTATAACGCACTTTTCATTAGTGAAAATCTCAAAGTGCTACACACATTCATACACCGGTAGCGGCAGACTACCATGCAAGGTGCTTTCCAGTCCTACCGGGAGCAACTCGGGGTTAAGTGTCTTGCCCAAGGACACAACGACACATGGTGTGGGGAACCGGGATTCGAACCGCCAACCTTCCGATTGGGGGACGACTGCCATTACCACTACGCCACGGCCGCCCGTCATTTTAATTATTTTAATTGCTTGTATTATCTGATTGTATGATTGCTCAACTTTTTTTATGACTTTTAATCATTTTAATCATTTTAATTACCTGACTGTATGATATTTTTGTTGTGTGTACAGCACTTTGGTCCTGTGGGTGTTTAAAGTGCTCTAAAGCTAAATGAAGCTGGTATGGTATGGTATATTTTTACTTTACTTCGTTATTTACATTTCAAGTAACTTTCTCTTTTACTTCACTACATTTCCTCAATAAAATGTGTAATTTTAATTCAATACATTTTCCTTAACCATACTACAATTTAAAACTAGAATAAATCGGATTGGGCAGTGCCAGTTTGTTCTCCCAGTCTGTGACTTCATGTGGCCATTTTTCTCTCACTCTTAAAACCCACTCCCCCACCCACAGCTTGTGGGATGAGACCTGCATCTCCCGCTGTGAACAAGCTAGATGTATATACAGATATCAATCATAACAATAGGTCTTTGTTAACTCACAGTGGAGACACATTCCTGATAGGTGTGAAAATGAGGTAGTTGCTAAGAAGGAGAAGTTTGTTCTCCAGGTTATGAACTGCTTCAAGAGAACTGCTATTATAATTTACTATAATATATCCTATATTATTAATTAGTCAGAAGGAAACAAGCCAACTGAAACTAGCTGAGCCAACTACACAACAATGTAAACTCGCTAACAGCTTGGCTAATAATGGTTAATAAAGGTTGAATGAATATTCATTCAACCTTTATTTAGTCAGGTAAATCTCATTGAACCTCGTCGACTCATTTACAAGAGCGACCTGCTACAAACTAAATAATGATGACAACATCAATGGTAGAATTCCCTTAAACAATCAACTATAGACAAACATAAGAAAGAAATACAGATTTTTAACAAAGTATCAAAACTGCAAAACATTATAATTTAGATGTAGAAAATCAAAAACATACACTGTATATATATATATATATATATATATATATATATATATATATATATATGTAGTCCCCGATTTACGAGCGTCTGGACTTACGAGGGTCCGACTTTACGAGGTTATAATATTTAATAAAATATGAAAAAAAAATTGTGTGTTTAAATGTTCTTAATTTCATGTGTACAGAACTTTGTTGCAGCTGTGGTTGTTTTAAATGGCTTTATAAATAAAGTATAATTGTTATTTTTATGTTTTATTTCAATTTTTAGCGTGTTAGCGATCGCTCCCAACGCGCAGCCGACAGACATAAAATGAGCGGATCGCCGCCGCCTGACCATGCAACAAGCGGAGCTAAGCAGGCGGGGATTGGACATGCTGACGAAGGGACCATCTACGGCCGGGAGCTGCTGGCTTTGGAGGACCGTGCGTCCGATCAGAGGTTGCCTCATACGGATAAATTAGCTGGAAACACTCGGTGAACTTTGTGGATGTGTCTGGACTGGAGTAGCAGCCGTGGATCGCTCAGCGATCACTTCCAAAGTGCCACGCGACAACATTAGCTCATGGGCTAAGCTAAGGCTAGGCTAAATGCTAAGCGGACCCCACCAGAACCGAACCGACGGCCGACGTCCGGGAGCTGCTGGCTTTGGAGGACTGTGCGTCCGATCAGAGGTTGCCTCATACGCAAAGGTGGGCGCCAGACCTCTAGGGAGCGCTAAAGTGCTAATCAACTTATAGCGGACCTAAACAATTTGTTAGCTTTATAGCGGATTGACTAACTTTTATAATTCATAAGCGGATTTGCGCTATTTTTATTTAAAATGCAGTACCGCTAATAACTAATTATCTATCAGTAAAAACGAAAAAACTTATTTACGGGCTCTTATATCAACTGGACGACTGCTAACAGACCATATCCTGTCAGCGCCGGATGTGGTCCGTGACAAAAAAGCGTCCCCCTCAGTCTCTTGGCTAGAGAGAGCGCTCTCTCTAAAGCAGTTAGCAGCCAGTGTGTTACTCTGCAGCCTTATTGCTTGTTTTCGAAGAGTCAGACGAAGAGTTTTTAACATGGAGGGTGAATTTATGGATGTTTCTCAGCGGCCTACGCGACGCGTCTGGATTAAAAAAAGTAGTTCGCCATTTACCCTCTTCAAAATGGTGCCCGGCCACAGAAGTTAAGGACTTTCCAAGAAAACACGGTAAAAACAATTATTTCTTTGCTGAGAAAAAATATATTTCTTAGCTGACTTTATAGCACAAGGTTTTTCTGAGCACGAAATGGTCAAATCTGCTGGATTTAAAAAAGTAGTTTGCCATTTGCCCTCTTCAAAATGGCGCCCGGCCACAGAAGCTAAGGACTTTCCAAGAAAACACGGTAAAAACAATTGTTTCTTTGCTGAAAAAAATAATAATTCTTAGCTGACTTTATAGCACAAGGTTTTTCTGAGCACGAAATGGTCAAATCTGCTGGATTTAAAAAAGTAGTTTGCCATTTGCCCTCTTCAAAATGGCGTCCGGCCACAGAAGCTAAGGACTTTCCAAGAAAACACGGTAAAAACAATTATTTCTTTGCTGAAAATAATAATAATTCTTAGCTGACTTTATAGCACAAGGTTTTTCTGAGCACGAAATGGTCAAATCTGCTGGATTTAAAAAAGTAGTTTGCCATTTGCCCTGTTCAAAATGGCGGTTAGCGTGTTAGCATTAGCTTCCGATATATATAATATCTTCACTGTTTTACCTTATTGTCAGCCAGACTTCTTACATGAACTAACTATTGTATACGTTATATAAATATTGCTCCTGCCCAACCAAACAAACTCCATAGGCATAGGTAGTCATTTTACTTTGTTGAATAAAGGAGCTGCTCTTCTACTGCTGCCTGAATCTGTTTGATTGGGTTATTTTTACTGAATTCACTGAAATCACACAATAGCACAAACTAACAGTAACATGGTAAACCAGTAACTCTTGTGTTCTGTGGTAAACCAGTAACTTTTGTGTTCTGTGAGGTCAAATTATTAATCTTGTCTATGGCATTTGGTTGGTGTGAAGAAAGCTCTATAACTTACATTTCAAGTCAGAAAAGTCATGTCAGACAGCAACGTAAGGCGCTGAAAATATCTTCGTCTTCTTCTTTCGGCTTTTCCCTTTTCAGGGGTCGTCACAGCGAATCATCCTCCTCCACCTCACTCTGTCCTCTGCATCCTCTGTCCTCACTCCAACCACCTTCATGTGCTCTCTAACTGCATCCATATATCTCCTGTTTGGCCTCCCTCTTTGTCTTTTTCCTGGCAACTGCATTTCTAACATCTTTCTACCAATATACCCACTGTCCCTCCTCTGGACATGTCCAAACCATCTCAGTCTAGCTTCCCTAACTTTATCTCCCAGTTGTTCAACATGTGCTGTACCTCAGACGATCTCATTCCTGATCTTATCCATCCTTGTCACTCCTAAGGAGAACTTCAGCATCTTCATTTCTGCCACTTCCAGTTCTTTCTCCTGTCTTTTTGTCAGTACACCATCTTCAGACCATACAATATAGCTGGTCTCACCACTGTCTTGTAAACTTTTCCTTTGACCTTGCTGTCACCTTTTTGTCACAAATCACTCCTGAAGTTTTTCTCCATCCACGCCATCCTGCCTGGACTCTCTTTTTCACCTCTTTACCAGATTTTCCATTTTCCTGGACAGTGGACTCAAAGTAATTGAAGTCCTGCACCGATGGTTGTTTGGTGTGAGTGAGACAGGTCCCTCTTGTAAATGAGTCCCCGTGACTCAACGAGGCTAGCCTGTATAAATAAAGGTTGAATGAATGTACTCTGTCTTACTACGGCTGACTTTCATTCCTTTTCTTTCAAGTGCATACCTCCACCTCTCCAAGTTCTCTTCCACCTGTTCCTTGTTCTCACCACAGATCACAATGTCATCTGCAAACATCATAGTCCATGGGGATTCCTACCTGACCTAATCTGTTAGTCGGTCCATCACCAGAGAAAACAAGAAGGGGCTCAGAGCAGATCCTTGATGCAATCCCATCTCCACCTTGAAGCTATCTGTCACTCCTACAGCACATCTCACCACTGTCCTGCTGTCCTCATACATGTCTTGTACCAGTCTAACATACTTTTCTGCCCCTCCGATTTCCTCATGCAATACCACACCTCCTCTCTTGGCACCCTGTCATATGCTTTTTCTAAATCCACAAACACACAATGGAGTTCTTTCTGACCCTCTCTGTACTTCTCTATCAACATCCTCAAAGCAAAGATGGCATCTGTGGTGCTCTTTCTTGGCATGAAACCATACTGCTGCTCACAGATAGTCATCTCTTGTCTATGTCTTGCTTCCACAACTCTCTCCCAGATATTCATTGTGTGGTTCATCAACTTAATTCCCCTGTAGTTGCTACAACCCTGTACATCACCCTTGTTCTTAAAAATGGGCATAGCACACTTCTCCATTCCATATAACCCTTTTCCTAAACCAAACCTTACACCTGACACAAAGGACCAACCCTAAACTTAACCCCCTTACCCTTGTGCCTCCTACATGTCTTCGTGTCAGTGCAGCTACTGCGTGCGCTCTTAGGACATGATTACCTGCAGTGTTCCGTCAGTGAGAACTGAGCTTGTCAAAAGAGCCTTCTTCTACTCCGCTCCTGCTTCCTGGAATATTTTACAAAAAGATCTGAAGCTCTCGACCTTGACCTCTCTTAATTGCTTTAAGAATATGTTGGAATCTTGGCAAAAACCAATGCAGACATGTTCCTGTTTATAGTTTTCTACATCTGCCTTATGATCTGTCTGTTTTGCTACTTTGACATCTTTGTTTTAACTTGTTAAAAAATCTGTATTTCTCTCTTATGATTGTCTATTGTTGATTGTCCAAGGAAAATCTACTGTTGCCATCATTCTTTGTTTGTAACCAGATCTCTCTTGTAAATGAGTCTTCGAGGCTCAATGGGATTAACCTGCCTAAATAAAGGTTGAAAAAAATCTATTATGAACGTTAACAAAGCTAAAAGCGGAGCCTATTATCATTGCTACCAACCCTAACAACGTACCTTTAAACCTACTAGAAGGTACAGGAGGGGCAGTCTGATTGCTACATATCGGGATGAAAATTACTAATAACGGCCATTTAATGGTTGATAACGTTTAAAGTGGGTGGATGTATCACAAACAATGATGAGTCCAGTTATAGACAGGATGGGGAACATCTGGAGAGCTGGTGTAGGAAAAACAACCTTCACATCAATGTGAATAAGACAAAGGAGATGGTTGTTTCATTCATTCATTCAACCTTTATTTATACAAGCTAGCCTCGTTGAGTCAC
>JBBPBX010020925.1:32638-42883 GCA_038048925.1 Garcialebias charrua | reverse complement strand
TTTTTAGCTTTATTGGGGATTTTTTAAAAAATCACTAAGCTTTTCCTGTGCAGCTTTTCTCCAGGGTCACGCCGAGACGCCCCTGTACCGCTTCTCCCTGTCCGACGGCGCTCCGGTCACAGCCCAGACCAAGAGCAAACTGTACCAACACCCCATGAGCAACGAGCCCCAAGGTTTCATCTCATCTCACCTGCTACAGAGGTCAGAAACCAACTATATACTCACATTATCCAAACCCAGACATTTATGTCACTTTCTGTATACATTTATATTGTTAAAAGTATTTGTGGTAAATTCATGTGAGGCAGATAAGTTATTGTTGGAGATGGTGTTTTTACTTTTTTAATTTATTTGTTTGCATCAAAAAAGGCGTTCAATACAGAAACAACTGGACTTTATTTGTAACAGAAAACGTTTTGCTTCCCATCCGGGGAGCTTTATCAATTCAATGAAGCAGGCTGTGAGAGAGTGAAGTTATAAACGGGCTGAGGTGACACGCACCAACCTATGTAAATTGAAAGCTAACACACACACACATACTTGAGATAACACATACCTGTGACACATTCAAAGTTCAGCGTGTGGAAGCAGGGCTTACAGAAGACACACACATCCTACTGTATGTAAATTGACAAATCACACCGCACACCTCAACAGCAGGGACCTCTCAAAGTCCTTGCCAGTAGGGCTGAACGATTTTTGAAAATAATCTAATTGCGATTTTTTTTTTTTATAAATTGCGATTGCGATTTAAAATGTGATTTTGTAATACCTTCTCAAGTATTTTTCAACAAACAGAAGCAATAAATCAAACTGTTTTATAATAAACAATGTCAGATTTATTTAAAGGAGAGATTTCAATAAAGCAAACAAATCTATGCCTTTTCTTTTCACCATTTCTATTTTTTCTTGTTTCATAAACACAATAGTAAACAAGTTAAGTGAACTTCCTAACTACTGTCTGAACTTCATATGGCAGTTAATAAATGAATATAAAAATTAGATATAAAAAAAATTAAACCTACTGCTTTCCAGCCAGTAACATCATGAAAAATAAAGTGCATAAAACATAAAGAGAATCTGCTTTAACCAACTCGTTCTGGGAATTCAAACTCGGTGAACACAAAATAAACTACCGGTAGTATCTAGGGGTGGGCGATATGGCTCAAAAATTATATTGTGATATTTCAGAGCATTATCACGATAACGATAAATTTTGTGATATAACCCAAAAACATCAGATATCAAATTTATGTATTTCCATCCATCATCCATTGTCTTCTGCATATCCGGGGTCGGGTCGCGGAGGTAGCAGCCTAAGTAAGGAGGCCCAGACTTCCCTCTCCTCAGCCACTTGGAGCAGCTCCTCCGGGGGAATCCCAAGGCGTTCCCAGGCCAGCCGAGAAACATAGTCCCTCCAGCGTGTCCTGGGTCCTCCTCCAGGTGGGACATGCCCGGAACACCTCACCAGGGAGGCGTCCAGGAGGCATCCTAACCAGATGCCCGAGCCACCTCAACTGGCTCCTCTCGATGTGGAGAAGCAGCGGCTCTACTCTGAGTCCCTCCCGGATGACTGAGCTTCTCACCCTATCTCTAAGGGAGAGTCCAGACACCCTGCGGAGAAAACTCATTTCAGCCGCTTGTATCCGAGATCTCGTTCTTTCGGTCACAACCCAAAGCTCATGACCATAGATGAGGGTGGGAACGTAGATCGATCGGTAAATTGAGAGCTTTGCCTTTTGACTCAGCTCTCTCTTCACCACGACAGACCGGTACAGCGCCCGCTTCACTGCGGACGCTGCACCTATCCGCCTATCGATCTCACGCTCCAGTTTTCCCTCATTCGTGAACAAGACCCGAGATACTTAAACTCCTCCACTTGGGGCAGGACCTCCTCCCCGACCCGGAGAGGGCATGCTACCCTTTTCTGGCTCAAGACCATGGCCTCGGATTTGGAGGAACTGATCCTCATCCCGGCCGCATCACACTCGGCTGCAAACCGCTCCAGTGAAAGTTGTAGATCACGACCTGATGAAGCCAATAGGACCACATCATCTGCAAAAAACAGAGAAGTGATTCTAAGGCCACCAAAACGGATCCTCTCAACACCTTGGCTGCGCCTAGAAATTCTGTCCATAAAAGTTATGAACAGAATCGGTGACAAAGGGCAACCTTGGCGGAGTCCAACTCTCACTGGAAACGAGCCTGACTTACTGCCGGCAATGCGGACCAAGCTCTGACACCGGTCGTACAGGGACCTAACAGCCCGTATCAAAGGGCCTGGTACCCCATACTCCCGGAGTACCCCCCACAGAACCCCCCGAGGGACGCGGTCGAATGCTTTCTCCAAGTCCACAAAGCACATGTAAACTGGTTGGGCAAACTCCCATGCACCCTCCAGGACCCTGCTGAGGGTGTAGAGCTGGTCCAGTGTTCCACGACCAGGACAAAAACCACACTGCTCCTCCTGAATCCGAGGTTCGACTATCTGATGGACCCTCCTCTCCAGAACCCCTGAATAGACCTTACCAGGGAGGTTTAAGAGTGTGATCCCCCTATAGTTGGAACACACTCTACGGCCCCCCTTTTTGAATATGGGAACCACCACCCCAGTCTGCCAATCCAAGGGAACTGCCCCGATGTCCACGCGATATTGCAGAGTCGCGTAAGCCAACACAACCCTACAACATCCAGAGCCCTAAGGAACTCCAGGTGAATCTCATCCACCCCTCGAGCCCTACCACCGCAAAGCTTTTTAACCACCTCGGTGACCTCAGCACCAGAGATTGGAGAGCCTGACCTAAAGTCCCCAGGCTCTGCTTCCTCAGTGGAAGACGTGCCAGTAGGATTGAGGAGGTCTTCGAAGTATTCCGCCCACCGACTCACAACATCCCGAGTTGAGGTCAACATCATGCCACCCCTACCATAAATGGTGTTGGTCGCATACCACTTTCCCTCCCTGAGACATCGGATGGTGGTCCAGAATCGCTTCGAAGCCGTACGGAAGTCATTCTCCATGGCCTCTCCGAACTCCTCCCACACCCGAGTTTTTGCCTCAGCAACCACCCGAGCCGCATGCCGTTTGGATTGACAGTACCTATCGGCTGCTTCCGGGGTCCCACAGGCCAAAAAACGCCAATAGGACTCCTTCTTCAGCCTGACAGCATCCCTCACCGTCGGTGTCCACCACCGAGTACGAGGGTTGCTACCATGACAGGCACCAACAACCTTGCAGCCACAGTTCCGATAAGCTGCCTCAACAATAGAGGCATGGAACATGGCCCACTCGGACTCAATGTCTCCCGACTCCCTCAGAACGTGTTCAAAGCTCTCCCGGAGGTGGGAGTTAAAGCTCCGTCTTACGGGAGACTCTGCCAGACGTTCCCAGCAGACCCTCACAATACGTTTGGGTCTGCCAGGTCTGACCGGCATCCTCCCCCACCATCGGAGCCAACTCACCACCAGGTAGTGGTCAGTTGACAGCTCCGCCCCTCTCTTCACCCGAGTGTCCAAGACATGCGGCCGCAGATCAGATGAGACGACAACAAAGTCGATCATCGAACTGCGACCTAGGGTGTCCTGGTGCCAAGAGCACATATGGACACCCTTATGCTTGAACATGGTGTTCGTTATGGACAATCCATGACGAGCACAGAAGTCCAATAACAGAACACCACTCGGGTTCAGATCAGGGGGGCCGTTCCTCCCAACCACACCCCTCCAGGTCTCACTGTCATTGCCCACGTGAGCGTTGAAGTCCCCCAGTAGAACAAGGGAGTCCCCAGGAGGCGCACTCTCCAATACCCCCTCCAAGGACTCCAAAAAGGGTGGGTAATCTGCGCTGCCGTTTGGCGCATAGGCACAAACAACAGTCAGAGCCCGTCCCCCCACACGTAGGCGAAGGGAGGCTACCCTCTCGTTCACCGGGGTGAACCCCAACGTACAGGCACCAAGATGGGGGGCAACAAGTATGCCCACTCCTGCTCGGCGCCTCTCACCAGGGGCAACTCCAGAGTGGAAGAGTGTCCAACCCCTCTCAAGGAAACTGGTTCCAGAGCCAGAGCCATGCGTTGAGGTGAGTCCGACTATTTCTAGCCGGAACCTCTCAACCTCACACACTAGCTCAGGCTCCTTCCCCACCAGAGAGGTGACATTCCATGTCCCAATGGCCAGCTTCTGTAGCCAAGGATCAGACCGCCAGGGTCCCCGCCCTCGGCCACCACCCATCCCACATTGCACCCGACCCCTTTGGTCCCTCCCACAGGTGGTGAGCCCATGGGAAGGGGGACCCACGTCTCCTCTTTGGGCTGTTCCCGGCCGGGCTCCATGGGTAAAAGCCTGGCCACCAGGCGCTCGCCAGCGTGCCTCACCTCCGGGCCTGGCTCCAGAGTGGGGCCCCGGTGACCCGCGTCCGGGCGAGGGAACATTGTTTCCATTAATTGAACTCATCATAGGGGTCTTTGGGCTGCACTTTGTCTGGTCCCTCACCTTGGACTTTTCTGCCTTGGGTGACCCTACTAAGGGCATGAAGCCCCTGACAGCATAGCTCCTAGGATCATTGGGACACTCAAACCCCTCCACCATGGTAAGGTGGTAGCCCAGGGAATAAATTGAAAAAAATGTATAATAAACATATTTTTAAGAACATATTTTTATGATAGACATTATAAAATATATATAAATACAAAAAAAAAGAATAACAACTGAATAAAATGACATTTTAAATGTAGCTTAGTAGTGAGTTGTGCTATTTTTAGAACAGGTCCGAGGGCACCTCAAATGGTCTTTAGGGGCACCCGGGTGCCCGCGAGCACCATGTTGGTGACCCCTGATATAGTTCAACAAAATCCACCACAAAAACTAAAGTGCAGGTGTAGTTTCCTAAAACAACTAAATCACTCTCCAGAACATTCCACAATAGACCGTCCCTTCAAGCTGTGATCAGCTGACCCTGAAGCTTGTTGGTGTTTCAGCTTCTTCTATTCATGCAGGAATGATTCATTCCTCTGACTGATCTGTCTTTATCACCTGCCTCTTGGTCCGTGGAGAGCCGCACGTGTTTGTATTGACAGTTTTTAGAGCGAGGGACCAGCCCGCAGCAGCTGCTCAGAGAGGGGTGGGGGAGGGGGAGACATTTGATCCTCTGTTCCTGCAGTTTAGAGAAGGGGGAGAGAAGCTGAAATGCGAGTTGTTTGTTTTTAGCAATTTAGCTAGCTAGTATTGCACGCAGACTGGTGGAGGGGAGGTAAGCAGTTCAGTTTGTTCGTTTGAAACGCTCTGTTGTTAAGGGGGCGGGGCGCCCTTACGTATTACGTCGTTGTTTTATGAAATAATTGATCAACCCAAATGGTTAATGTTCCATCATCTTTTTGGATTCTTGAAAGGTGGGCACACTCACTGGTTTGGAAGAAAACAAACAGACTTAATTAAAAATAATGAATATTTATTAAAGAAGTCTTGTGACAGAAAAAGTAAAAACATACATGTTCAGATACACATACTGTTATTTGCTAGGGTTAAGCATCAATTTTAAACCCCGCCACGAACAACAGAAAAAGCCTCAAGCTTTCACACACACTCAGAAAAAGGCATTGAAATAAAAAGATCAGAATCCCTCACCGTTGAATGCAAACGAGGAGGCCGCTTCGTTCAGTGGGATATGTTCTTCAATGCAAAACCGGGCGTTGATCAGACCCTCGGTAGACCTCAAATTGTTTATCCGAGCGCTTCTCAATTTATACCTTTGTGAGCATTCACTCCCAGTTAAATCTGTTTTCAATCAAACTTTGTTTTTTCAAGATAGTCAAAAGCTTTCTGTTTCATCTATCAGCCACAAGGTCAGCCTGCCCTTAATTGCTGAGCTGTGCTCATCAACATCTCACAAACTTGGCTGTGAGATGCATGGAAACATATTATTTGCCTAACTCCCTTTCAGAAGAACTGCAAAGTTTGAAGTGAGATGGGTGATATGCATTCATTCCATCAAAGACCAGTTTTTCGAGAAGGATTGGGCCCTTAATCTTTCAAAGAAAACTCTGGACCTTTGAAGCAAAGCCACACAAAACCCCCTCTCTTCAGGCTTTAATGAAACATCTTGACACTAAACTAAAATGTTCTTTGTGTTGCATTAAGCATTAACTCTTAAAAATTGATAAACATTTAGTCAGAAAAACATTAATACTTCTTAATCTGTTCATTCCACCCTATGATTTTTTGACTAATTTTGAAAATTTTTCCCTGTCACCTCATGGGACATTTCTAAGACAGTGTTACAAACTAATCTAATTATATGATCCTTCCTACAAAACAAAGCACTAAAATACAAAAGTAAGGAGGGATACTGCACATTCTCATTTTATTAGTTTTAAACCATATGTAACTCACTTTATTAGTTTAAACCACTGTAAAACTTTATGTATAAACCTTCTCCTGTTCAACACATGTGAACGCCTTGAAATCAAACAGCCAGACTTACAAACTCAATCACAAGTTTCGGCACCATGGATCGGATCCGTTCCTTGGCCATCAGAAGGGACCCAAAATCAATGGAGACTGCCAGAAAAAGGCAGAAATTGCCAATTAGTCAATTCCCACGAGTGTACGACACATCCACCCAGAAAAATAAAAATAAAGAACACCTAAGTATTTTCTGAGGACGATTTTACTGTCCAGATAAAACCTATTCCTGTTTGTAGCACATATCTGTATATATGCATGTCATCTCAAATTAATCATGATTTATTTTATTACTTCAGGTAAAATAAAACAAAATAAAAACTCACTAGTCACTTCACGATCGTGGCTCCACCCTCTGGAACAACTCGCACACCTTAAAGGTCGATGCACAAGGTCATTGCACTGGAACGTTACACGCGCCGGACACCACTGCTCTGCCCACGCCCTGCCCACACTTGTTAACAGCAGGACCGACCTATAGGACATTTGAAGCCGTCCTGTCTGTTCATCTTGTGGCAAAGAGCCCCAACTGTCCTCATCAGGACACGTCTCGTTTTTCAGAGGTGTGGTCATCAGCACCACATCACAGATGAGCACGAACACCCATCCTCAGGTATGCTGGCAGGTACCACATCACAGATGAGCACCAACACCCATCCTCAAGTGCGCTGGACATCCAGCAGCTCTGCAGCAGTGATGAAGCGACCCAGCACGACAAGACACCACCCTTCAGGAGCCTCTCTCAGGAGTTGGTCATCCTCAGGTGCTTTCCTCCCCGTCGTCCTCTGCGCGACCTCAGTCCTTCCCATCAGACAGACAACGACACACCACGACATCAAGCTTTGGAAAAAAGCAAAAGACTGAGATAGAATGACAAAAATTAGTGATTTTTTAGATAAAATATTCATTCTTCAACTTGGAGGAGAGAGAGAAAGGAAGAAAAAAAAAACTTAAAACCCCTCTTCCTTTTTTTTAAAATCAAAAATAAGCATGAAAACCAACACTCTTTTTTTTTCTTCTCCTCCTCTGCTCTCATCCTTCACACATCTCCTCAGAGCTGCAGTTTCCTCCCTGTTCCGGAGATAAGGCGGACTGCATGAAAGGGGAAAACAAAACAAAAACTCGACCCTTCCTGGCCCATGAACCACACACTGAAAACTCTTGATCTGCAATTTTTTCCTCCACTACTCCGTTCTCTGCATCTCTAATTTCACACACGAACCTGCGCGCCTACATCAAACAAGGACTGTCTCCTGACCTCCGTTCAGTTTTCAACATCTCCTCCCGTTCCTCCATTATCAACTTTTAAATCTAAGTCAGACTGCTGCTGTCTAACCACGTCCACCACAGGCTGACCCTCGTCTCCCCACATTTCCACTCACAGCAGAGGGAACGGAAGCTGCTACACACACGTGCATTCCTTTTACACATATGACAGGGGCTGTCACACCCCGCTTCTACTCACACACAAACCCGGACAGAGGGAGCAGCTCCGCGCACACACCCTGCTATCTCTCGTCCCAAACGCTCCAAACGCACCACACATTACTCATGGCAGATGAGACACACTCTTCCTCATGCGTTTCTCACTACAACTGACCAACTCAGCACCCAAAACACACTCGCATGTGCACACCCTGACACTTTCCTTCTCATGCATGCGCCTATGAACTTAAACAATAACTCCTTTTTCTTTCCTCGTAGTTCTTCCTCCAACAAATCACTCCTGCTAACTTTTTGGACAACTTCCAACTTTCTGATCTGCAGAAATTCCTTAACAAGCTCTATTCCTTCTGAGCTTCCTCTGAAGCGCGTCTGTAGTCTAACCGACCTTCACTGGCCCACGACCTGCTTCTTTTCGCTCCTCAGCTGCAGAGGCACACACACACAGAGAAGCGCTTGTTCCTCTTTTTTTACTTCGAAAAATAAATCACCAGTCTTTTTAACTTCAACTGATAAAGCTATCAAAATAAATCACCTAACTCATTACAAAAACTCTAACAAGGGTTTTTTTCTTTTAACCCTGGTATTATACTTATGTTTCAGCAAATAAATCACCTATCACCTGACTTCTTCAGGGCTTATTCAAAACTTCTGTTACTGATCTCAAATAAACAACAAGGGTTATATATCTTTTTTTTCTAACCCCGGCAAAATCTTCTTTCCTTCTGCTCTCACGAAACTACTGATCAAGGGTTTTTACACCCTGGTTCAAATCTTCTGTTACACTTCAGCTCAAAGAATCGGTCAGCAGCTTAAGGCGTCCCAAAAAACCGCTGATCCAACTTATCAGCTCTTCAACAGCGGGAATCTCTCACCCGCTTCCAAAACAACAAGGGAATCACACCCTGCTTCACAAATAACGGGAATCCCACCCGCTTCCAAGAACACAGTTTCACACTTTAACTTTTTTCCTTCCAAACAGCCAGTGTGTACCCTTTCATCCATCTTTTTAAGCACCTTGGAATGTGCTTTACAAATAAAGATAAGATATCCCATCCTCGCTCGTCGCCATTAATGTTTTATGAAATAATTGATCAACCCAAATGGTTAATGTTTCATCATCTTTTTGGATTCTTGAAAGGTGGGCACACTCACTGGTTTGGAAGAAAACAAACAGACTTAATTAAAAATAATGAATATTTATTAAAGAAGTCTTGTGACAGAAAAAGTAAAAACATACATGTTCAGATACACATACAGGTAGTCCTTGATTTACGAGCAAGATCCGTTACAACGAGGCGCTCGTAAACCGGAAATCTCGTAATTTGGAACGGTTGCCATGTCTCTCGTAAGTCCGGAATTTCGCTCGTAAATTGGAACGGTTTCGCTAGCGCGACTACAAACACTCGTTTTTCATCAAAAAACTGCTTATGAGTGCATAAAAATGATCGGAAACGTGTGTCCATATGTTTAGCTAACTAACTGTGGTGAAAAAACACATGAAAACTCAGTATTTTTTGCGTTTTTTCCAAAAATTCGCCAGCTCGTAAGTCTGGAACCTCGTAGATCAGAGCGCTCGTAATTCGGGGACTACCTGTACTGTTATTTGCTAGGGTTAAGCATCAATTTTAAACCCTACCACGAACAACAGAAAAAGCCTCAAGCTTTCACACACACTCAGAAAAAGGCATTGAAATAAAAAGATCAGAATCCCTCACTGTTGATACAAACGAGGAGGCCGCTTCGTTCAGTGGGGGATATGTTCTTCAATGCAAAACCGGGCGTTGATCAGACCCTCGGTAGACCTCAAATTGTTTATCCGAGCGCTTCTCAATTTATACCTTTGTGAGCATTCACTCCCAGTTAAATCTGTTTTCAATCAAACTTTGTTTTTTCAAGATAGTCAAAAGCTTTCTGTTTCATCTATCAGCCACAAGGTCAGCCTGCCCTTAATTGCTGAGCTGTGCTCATCAACATCTCACAAACTTGGCTGTGAGATGCATGGAAACATATTATTTGCCTAACTCCCTTTCAGAAGAACTGCAAAGTTTGAAGTGAGATGGGTGATATGCATTCATTCCATCAAAGACCAGTTTTTCGAGAAGGATTGGGCCCTTAATCTTCAAAGAAAACTCTGGACCTTTGAAGCAAAGCCACACAAAACCCCCTCTCTTCAGGCTTTAATGAAACATCTTGACACTAAACTAAAATGTTCTTTGTGTTGCATTAAGCATTAACTCTTAAAAATTGATAAACATTTAGTCAGAAAAACATTAATACTTCTTAATCTGTTCAGTCGTGAAATTAGCATATCATGATATAACTTTTTTGCACAGGCAAGCTTTT